>JARHVA010007051.1:70000-112500 GCA_037957365.1 Torreya grandis
AGAGAATGTGACAACTTGCTAAGGAATTCAGTGACTTCACTAAGAAAATTTAACATTCAAGTAAGGCACACTATGAAAAATCATGTAAGAGGTAAAAATTATTAATTTTATTGATAAAAATGTATAAAAATGATTATTAATTAACCATACTTAGGTGGATCATCCATAAAATGGCCAAAGTGGCTAGTTCTTATAGAATTTAAGAGAGAGGGAGAAAGAGAAGAATAGAAGTCCAAGGGTCACAAGGACACTTTTAAATATGATAAAAGGAGTTAATGTTGAATTTTTAGATGTTATGGTATGAACCATGCAAGGTAAAGAGCTAAAAGTGTCAATCCAAGTCACAAACTTCATGAAAAGTGGTAAGAAACCTCCTTAGCTAGCTCAAAAAAATTGCCCACATGATTAGGCCTATTTTAACACATTTTAACCAATTAGGATAATTTAAAATGACTTTAAATGATATTAAGAGTACAAATAATTAATCTCCATGTATTGGTTATATGAATAGTCCTCCAGAATCAACTAGAAAAGAGCAATCATCATTTGTTGTCTAGAAAACTACTCTTTCATGCACCCTTCCCGCTTAGCCTCAAAATTGGATTTAGTTTCCAACGAAAATTAATTTTATGGAATAAATTAAAATATTAAAGACCATACATGCCCATATAATCATCAGGGGAACCTTAAAATGAGCTCATTTGATGTTTTCCATCTTCTTCATTAGCTTATATAATATGCCAAAATTGACTGGCTGAGTTGAACCATAGTTGGGGAACTTATATTTTATTTCAATGAATTAAATTAATATTAAGAGTTATTAAAATTATCAATATTCTCTCCAAACTTTTTTTCATCTCTTGACTCCTTATAAAACCTACAAGACACACTAAACAATGAGAAAAACCCTATTTTATACCATGTCCATACAGATCCATACAATTATTTGGCATGTTTGAAGTATATTGAGGAATTAATTTTCAAATTATAGTAGGTTTCATAGTAAAAATATTCCATTCAATTGCATCTCCAACTACATGTTATCAAACTAGTATTGGCTGAGGGTTTACAAGGGTTTTAGAGCATTTTTGGCCCTTAAGATTGTTTCATAAAAACATAGCATTACATTTTCATAATAATTAAATAAAATGGTTTATATTGACCTCATATAACTCCTGTAAACTCCTTTTCCTCCCATATAGACACTCCAAGAAGACGTGAGCTCTAAAATTTATCCTATCAATTTTGCTTCCCTCTTTTTTGCATGGGTTTTGGGCTCAAAAATGACATATTTTAAATTTATATGGTATATAAAATATTTAAAACCTATAATTGTCCTAAAAAACATATTCCCATAGGTTATAACCCATATCTAGTGCTGGAAGAGTGACTACCTCTTGATTTGGGCACTAGGCCTAGTCATGCCTAGTGTACCTATCTACAAGTTTAAGCACACAATGACCTTTTTATTTTTTTCCCTACCTTAAAATCATAAAAAAATTCCATATTCACCCTATAAACATGTTCAAAAAATTTATATATAATACCTAAGGCTATAAGTATGAATGGATCTTCATTTGATATTAGGCTCAAACCTTGCTTAACAGACTGCCTACATATTTTGTGGTTTAGAGAACCATATTGAGTTTCATACATTTAAAAAAGGTTTTCCATGATTTATTATATATTTTAAAACTTCTCACACCTTTATAAAGGGTTTCCTTAGCTTCTATTTAAACCTTTTGTCCCCAGTCTCCAAAATTGTAGAGTACATGCACAAAGGGAAGTACCCCATATTTGATACAAAATAGGGGGTACATACCCTATTTTATAAAACAATATAAATATTTTAGAGTATTATATAGTTTATAATGATGATATAAACAAAAATCAGCCATTTATTTCATGATTAGACCTTTCAACTCCTTAATTTTCCAAGGTAGACTATGTAAAGATATTTATGTGCATGATTTGTGCTTTTAACTGTGTTAAGATGATTAGGGGACCTCCATTTTCTTGATTTGAGATTAAAATATCCAATATAGTTTTTAATAATCATTATTAATGTGTTATAGTCTCTATTTCCCATTTTTACCTCTCATAGATCACTCATACTCTCTTTGATCTCTACCTACTCAGTCATGTTGATCATGGCTATGTTTTGCCTAAAAATGGACCCCTAAAGGTTGTTTTTTCATGAATAAATATTTAAATAATGTTTAAAAAATCATATATATTCCTCTAGGGTAACTTCTCCACCTTTTCTATGCCAAACCTCACCAAACATAGTCTATTTTAGCGCCAAGAATACCCTACCCCTAACTCATTGTGTATATCTCCATATACAGGGTTGTAGGTGTTCATGAATATACTTATGCTTGGAATTATGATTATGAATAATTTTAAGCTTTCAAAATCTCTTATATATGGTTTAGACTCATTTTTTTCACTCTTGGTGGCTTTGAAACCTTACTTAGGCACATTTTCATTTCACTGTCTACCTACAAGCGACTGTAGGGGGTCCTGTAGGTGATATTTAGCATAAAAATTAATGCCACATACCACTTATAACCTATGAGGAATATTTAGAATCATTTTACACTTATTTGATTTTTATTGACTCATTTTACGTATATTACAATGCCTAAGCATAACTTATGTATGTTTACTACCAGTTGACTACAGTAAATTGTCCTCAAACTCTATTATAGGTGAATATTTATTCGTGTGAAGACAACTTAACCTAGGATCTGATGTGGAAATATTCCTTAAATCCACCTTGAATTCATATCCCATGTGTTCAAATCAATATCTTCTTTGGAAACCTCTAAGCACATTCTAGTATCAACTTCTAGGTCACTACTTAACCTTGATATAGGTGCATTCTTTATGGTCTATTTATGGACTGAGGTGTCATTGGAAGCAAAACTTAGTGCATCACTTCCTTTGAGTGGAATGTTACATCATAAATATCATATTAAATCATGAAAAACTATTCCATCATGAAAAAATCTCTCATACTACCAATTTGGATGAAAGGGCCTATTATGGCTTAGGTTTATAGATAACACTAGTTGAGTTTAGTGCTTTTGAAAGCAACCTTGAGTCGTCAAGACACCCTTATCCATTGTTCCTCACTTCTTAAAAAATTTCATATCTCCTACATATACTAGAGGCAACATGATTCACCTCATTCGATGGTTTGAAGAAATTTACAGGCATGTTGTATAAGGTACACAAAAATCACTTAGGCCTCTATTTTTCCCATTTAGGGGAAATAAGCCCAAACTTAGTAATTTCATGCTTGAGGTTGATTATAAACTTGTTCATGTTGCCTACTCCTTCATATGATGTATACCATGGTCTTTTATCATTATAAGACTCAAAAAAATGATTTACCACTTGCCTCAACACCTCAAAAGGTACCTTCATACTCTGTTGGCACCACTTATAGGAGTGCATCTCATTGTTCATGCAGTAAGGGCGAGTGAATTATAGAATCTATGATTAATGCAATTCAAATGAGATTTAATCTCTTCCAAAGATTTGAATTATAAAATTTTCAATGACAATACCTTACTTAGTTCAAAATTTCTTTCTTAACATGTTAGCCTTCATGAGATACCTATAGATATCAATGGCTACCTGACTATGTGAGTGAGTGTATGTTTACGCAATAGATATTAAGCTTCACTTTCAAGGATAATGTACCTTTTTAAAATATTTAAAATGATATATAATCAACTTGTGAGTATATTATTAAACCAAAACATCCTCATTTCACCCTAGTCTTCCCTTTAAGCATTTGGTTGATTGGTATGATAGTCAAATAAAAAGATGGTTGTATGATGGCCTATGATTACATTCATGAGAATTTATTTAGAGAATAATATCAAGGACGAACATATAGATATACTACATTTAAATATGGAATAAATGACATATTATAGGCCCTAAAAATGCTGACAAAGCATGGAACTCTGAAAATGGTGGAAAACTACCCACTGCACTCAAAAGAGACAAGTCTACAAATTTGGGGTTATTGGCTCATCCAAACACCAAAAAATATGAAACCAAGTATGGGATACATGAAGGCACATATAAAAGATCATCTGAAACCAATATTACCAATTGGTTCATATGAACTTGTCCAAAATGAAGTAAAACTTACAAGGTGTATGGATGAGCAAGCAGTTTCAAATAGTCAACTTCAAATAGATGATTCATAAATCACATGAAACCATTCATAAAAATGATTATATGAAAATTAAGGTATATGAGTTTAAAAAAACCTCAAAAAATAATTCTACCTGAAACCCATTGTGATGATTGTACCAAGTACAAACCTATAAGTCACTTTTATGTGTCTAGAGAAGTGAAAGGGAAATGAAATGGTTTTTATCAAGAAATGACATCTCTAGATCAAAACGAACATGTAAATAAGCTTCGGGAAGTTTAATATTCACATTTTAACCTTTTACAAGTGGCACACTTCCAAAATAGGTTATACAAGTGCCATTTTTCTCTTTTTTTCCAAGAAAACTACCTTTTCTCTAAACAACCTATCATATGTTCAGTAGTGTTAGTTATCTAAGACATATAATGACACATGGGACATGAAATAAATTTTTAACACTTTCAAATTTCTTGAGAAACCTATACAAAGCATTAAATGCACCTTTTTGACCCCTCAAATGATCCAAAAATGATATAAGGACACAAAAACTAATTAACCAAAGCTAATATAACATTAGTTGACATAAATTGACCTCTAATTCACCTCATAAAAAGATATTAGACCTCCTAAAACACATAAAAATCAATTTTTTACCTAGGCATGCCCTAATTTGACCTAAAAGTCAAATTTGGTCAATATCATCCAAGGTGACCAACGTTGTTAATGAGGTGTCATGTGTGTTAGATTTACACCGACAAAGTGTGCTTCAAGGTGATTTAGTGTTCTTACATGTTTTTTCAGTGGCTAACTTGGATAGGCAATTAATAGTTGATATTGATGATATGGTCATGTTGTAGAGACCCTATGGGATGCTATGAGTGTGTAGAGTGTTTATATAAGTGAACAAAATTCATCAAAGCAAACAATTGAGTGTTTATGTTCAAGTAGTCATCTTGATAGATAAATCTGAGTGAGTAAATTTATGACATTATATTTCACACACATGTGAAGGTTTAAATATCACCAATTGATATTTAGATGGATTACCCTATGTAGGGAGATCTTATGGTTTAAATATCAGGTCCTAAGGTTGAGCATAGTAAAATTTATTAAGCTAAAAAGATGGCTTCTTAGACAGAATTTACTAAATTCCCATACTTAGCCAAATTTATAATATTGAAGATCTATGGTTAGCATTTAATCAAATCAAAGATCTAATATTGAGAAATTTATCTGACTAGATAAGGATCCAATGGAGCATGTGATCTTATCAAATTAAGATCAATGATGTGAGTGAACTCAACATGTCAAGGGATGCTCAAATAAAGGTGCTTATGACAAGTATCTCTATCTCATTAATCTGATAGAAGATCAATGGTTCATAGGTATTTTTACTAACAGAGATTGACAGTGTGGGTTGAGTCAAAAATCAAATCTGCAAAAGGCATGTAGAGCTACCAAGTGGCACAATTATAGGAGCTCTGATCTAAGATCAATGGTGAGCATTACATGACAAAGATTGAGATACTTAGAGGAGATAGAGGATTCATATTTTTCCATAGTAGCTAGGGAGTAGGAGATGAGGTTAAGATGATCGATGTTTAACATTTTCCTAGTGAGCATTGAAATTTGAATTTTCAAATTCATGAATAACACCTAGTACTTAGTTTTTGGTCAATATCTTTTAATACAGGGTAAATTTATTGATCAAATAAAAAACCAAAGTGGTATAGGACTTCAAGGTGCATTTATAAAATCTAGTTAGAAGGTGTGAATGTTTTTATATTTAAATTTATGGATCTCTAAAGTTGACTATGTGTTTTATCATGTTCTATAAATGACCTAGGAAGGATAATTGAGCTATTCTTGATACTATTTTTATGTTTCAAAATGATCTAGATATTTTATATTATTGTATAATCAATACAGACCATCTTTGTGTATTTTATAGGTTTAACCAATCCTTATTAAATATGAATAAAGGCATGGAAGTTGATTATATGTTCGTTCATGGTGTTACTATGAATAGAATAAGTTTTGAGTAATTTTTGTTTTACCATAAGAGTGTTTTGGTAGATGTATTCATATGAAGATGTCATAAGGGTCATATATAGTTGCCTTAGGTATTTTAAAGTGATCTTATGTTCTTAATTTTCCTGATGAAATATTAAGCTGGTTAATAGGTCTCCATGAGACCTATAAGAGATATTGAGGCCTAATTGAAAGGCATTGATTCTTAAGTGTGACCCATAGATGCTATGGCCAATATATGAAGATGGTATTGAGATTTATATTAGCATTTTAGATGTCTTAATGGTTAAGGCAAGTCTTATGTCTGACCAAGAATTTTATATTCATGAAGACTCTATAAATAGTGGAGACCAAGGCAATGGTTTATAAAATTGAGAGGGAAGAGTAGAGGAGATGTGATATTGAGCAAAGGAACCTTTTAAAGAGAAGGTATAGGTTAGTAAGGACCATCAAAGACTAAAGAGGATCATTCATGTTAATCTGATCAAGTAGATGGATATAAAAACATAGGTCATTAGACCTAATAAGCCTATAAGAGGTGGATTGAGTGAGTAAGCCCTAGAGGATACTTAAGTGAGTATGCTTAGTGTATGGATTAAAGAGATAAGTAGGTTGAGGAGTGTGTACATGACCTACAGGTCATGTTTCTAATGATGTGATAGATTTTTTATAGGTTTTTTGATTGTATATGTGGTTAGAAGTGAAGAGTGATCTAAAAGGGTATTTTGAATGCATTGCTTGTGTGTACAATTTTTTACGATCTTAAAGGGGAAAGAGTGAAAGTTAGAGAAGTCTATCATTAGGTGTAGAAGACATCATTTCTAAGGTAGAAATAAGATCAATGTAGCTAAGTGGGTGCTTAGTTGCCTAGGGGGTTGGTTCCTCCTTGTGGGATGGGAGTCTCACAAAACTAAAGGATGGGTGTTCCTTGATCAGTGGGTGCTAGTCTAAATGTTGAATCTTATTTTATAATAATATAGTCCATCTTCTAAGGTTTAGTGGGTTTTATCCCCAAAAAGGGTTTCCCATATATATGATGTGTTCATGTGATGTATGATCTTATGCATGCTTTGGATGTATGTGCTTTCATGCTTAGATTGCTTGATCAAGTTGATCTATGCTAAATGTTTAAGAGTTGAGAATTGAACTCAATTATATAATGTCACTCATTTACCACCCCCCTTCTCAATGATTTTACCTCTAACAATTGGTATCAGCATAGGAAATTCTTTGAAAGTTTAACCACTTGAAGGTGATCCAAGGTATAATATGGCTAAGTAATTGAAGAAAGAAAATCAAGAGTTGAAGGCTCAAGTTGAGATTACTTATGCATGTATAAAATTAGGTGAAAAAAATGCAATCAACTCAAGGCACTTATTGATAAGTATAGTGGTAATATGAGAGAGTATGATCAAGAAGAAGCTTAGAAAAAGATCATGGCCTCAAACATTAAGACTATTACAAATGATTTCATCATGCTCAATAAGGAGCTAGAATCCTTGACGACAAGCTCAAGATCAAAATATGATAAAAATAAGATCACCTTTCTTGTGGACGAATTAAGGGTTACAAAGACAAATCTAAGTTCAAAAGAGGAAGAATGTAGACATCTCAAGACTCAGTTATAAGAGACAAATGGCAAGTTGAGTTCAAAGAAAGGTGAGCATGACGAGTTAAAGTTAAATCTTGATTCGATAAAGATTATTTAAGAGTAAGCATGTAGAATTAAGGATGAAGGATGATATGGATAAATAATATAAGAGGGATAAGGATACTATACAATATTTCAAAATTTAGTTAAAGGTTACAACTTCAAGTACAAGAGCTAAAGAAGATGAGAGCATTCAATTGAAAACCAAGCTAGATTGATTGAAGGATGAGCATGATAAATTTGTTGTCAAGGTAAACAAGAGTGAGAAAGAGTAAGAGAGGCCAATTTAATACAAGAAGGATTCAAGCACTAAGATCAACAAGAAAAGATCCATAAGGTAACCAAGTGCCATGAGGTATGAAAGATATTGTAATGGCCATTCTTTTGATTGTCACAGGTTTGATTATAAGGGAATAAAATGTAGAAGAAAGAGTAGATGGTAAGCTAGAGCTATGGATAATGTAGTCTACCATAATTATCATGATATGGGACATATTGGTAGATTCTACCCTAGAATGCATGGGAAAATATTAACCCATGTATGGAGACCAAAGACAATTAAGCTTGAACATAATGAGCCTAAGAAATAAGATGGTATGTTTGGTGAGATCCATAATATTCATCAAGTAGAAAGTATGAATGATGTTATTTATTTTCATTATCATCAAGTTGGTCATATTGCAAGATACTGTAAAAGTAATCTCTCAAATAATGATAAGGATAATGAACATCCTAGTGTGCTCAATAAAGGTTAATCCTTGGTATGGAATCTTAAGGAAGTGAAGACCAAAAAATATATTTCAAGTGAGATGAAAGATCAAGGTGGAATTCCTAATAAATAAAAAGAGGAATCATATATGAAGAAGGTTCAAGAATGCTAAGAGAATATGTCATCTATCTAGATAGAAAAGGTGAATCCAAAGTTATTTCAAGTCAAACTCAAGTAAAAGACCAAATTGCTAATTGAGGATAGTTCTAAGGTATGTATGGATCCAAAATAATATCCTACTATTATGGAACAAGTTTCATGCCTAGTAATGAGGTTCTTTCTTTAGATGAAAAGGTATGTCATGAATATTTGTTGTCTCCATGTTTTGTCGATTCATTATTAGAAGAAAAGGAGAATATTGTAGTAGATGAGCATGTTTCTTCTCATATGACATAAGGAATATGAATATTTATGATAAAGAAGAAGAAGAAGAACTATTAGTATCATATAACCAATTAAGATAAATAATATTAAGATTTATGGGTAACTCCTAGTTTCACATTATTCTAGGACATTGTGGGTCAAGGTGTTTCTATCTAAGCTTCAAGGAAACACTTGAAAATATAGAGGAAGCATGGTGGATACCAATTAAGTTTTTATTTATGCTTCAAGATAATAATATCATTTGAAGATGTGTCTGGCTAAGAGGGAGATAATTCAATTAGCTTGAATGGCTTGAAGAAGATGTGCATGATGTGAGGGGAAGTATATGTGATATTTTCTAGTCATGGTTTAGATATAAAGAAGCTCGGTGGTCTGAAGGTGATTACTTCCTAAGTTATTCATTTCAAAATCTACACTACAAGTATGTGGGCTCAAGGTATGTTTAGGGATTTTGGTCTTGAAGGTCTGTAAGCAGGGTATGGAGGTTTCCAAGTGTTAAAAAAAGAAAGATGAGTTATTAAGAACATTTTATTACATATAATGGTGTGTTGGATCCATTCATGTGTGTTATAGGTGATTTTATACTTTTAAGATCTTTTTATGCAAATTGAATCTTTTTGAGTGATCTCAAGTTTTCTTAGTTTTGGCTTAAGGGTAAGCAGGTCAAAACCTAGCTGAAGGGTCTATGGATTATCCAAGGTGTGTGACCTCAAAATTTGGTCTAAAAGTGTATTTTATTAACCTTCAAGTGTGAGATAAGTTTCAAGTACTGATTTTGTCTAAAATATGGTGAGTTGAATAAGTTTCATTTGAAAATCTAGTATTTTTCCCATGTTGGTAGTTTGTTTCTTAAGGGATTTCAGGTTTAAAGGTTAATTTATTTAGTGAAATGGTCAAATGGGTTTCCAAAAATTATTTAATAGTCATCTTAAAATGTGTGATGTGTTCCATGGATGATAATTTGTGCAAACAGAGGGCTAATTAGCTAGTAGGTTTATGAAGGAGCTATGTTGAAAAAGCATAGTTGGATTATGATTTTTGGAATGAATGAGGGAGAATATGAGTGTAATTTAGATATGAAAATTTAATTATTTAAGTTACATACATAGAAATATATGGGTGTTTCAAGGTTTAGGGAGGGCTACTAGGCCTCTAGGCAAGGCTAGTGAGGATAAGAGTGGTCTTTGGTCATTTTATCTAAATGACAAAGGAAGCCTAAAGTGAGAAGGTATGAAGGAAAGTGTGTTGTTTCATCATGGCTAGAGATGATCTAATGTTTCTTAAAGGATACCTAAGCTTATAATTTATGTATGATCAAAGAAGAGTGTAGTCAAGAAGCATGTTTGAGAATTCAAGGTAAGAAAAGGTGTGCAAAATGTTAGATAGAGTCTATATCATCCCTTAGAGGTGGTCCTTTCCTATTATTGGTCCTTAAAGTTTGTTAATGTACAAAATGTCAAGAATTGAGGCCACTTTGTCATTGTGTCAAAGATGGAGAAAGTTCTTAAAGAGATCCATAGTCTATGTATAAACTTTGTATTAGTGTTGATAGCAATGACAACGGGGGAAATTATTGTAGGTTTGTCTATGATGTCTCCAAGGTGACCAACGTTGTTGATGAGGTGTCATGTGTGTTATATTGACATTGATAAAGTATGATTCAGGGTGCTTAAGTGTTCCTGCATGGTACTTTAGTGTCTAACTTGGATAGGTAATTGATGGTTGATATTGATGATATGGTCATGTTGTAGAGACTCTATGGGATGTTATGATTACTTAGAGTGCTTATGGAAGTGATTAAAATTGATCAGGGTAGTCAATTGAGTGTCTATGTTCAAGTAGTCATCTTGATAGATAAAATTGATTGATTAGATTTATGACATTATATTTCACATGTGTGAGGCTTTCAAGAGAAACTTGATATATGGACAGATTCCCCTATGTAAGGAAATCCTACAATTCAAATTTTTGATCATAAGGTTGAGTGTAGAAAAATTTATTAAGGTGAAAAGTTGGCTTTTTAGAAAAAAATTACTAAGTTCCCATACTTGGCCAAATTTGTAATATAAAATATCTATGGCTAGCATTTAATTGGATCAAATATCTAATGGTGAGAAATTTATCTAACTAGATAAGGATCCAATGGAGCACATGATCTTATTAAAAAGAGATCAATGGTGTGAGTTAAGTCAACATGTCAAAAGATGCTAAGATTAAATTCACTTATGACAAGTGTCTATATTTCATTAATCTAAAATAAGATCAATTATTCATGGGTGTTTGTACTGACAAAGATTGACAGTGTAGGTCGAGTCAAAAGTCAAGTGTAGAAAAGGCATGTAGAGTTACCAAGTGGAAAAATCATGGGAGCTCTAATATAAGATCAATAGTGAGAATTGCATGATAAATGTTGTGCTACTCAGAGGATATTGATAGTGCATATTTTTCCAGAGTTACCCAAGACAACGAGATGAGGTTAAGGTGCCTGATGTTTAACATTTTCTTAGTGACCATTAGAGTTTGAATTTTCAAGTTCATGAGGGAAAACTAGTGCTTAATTTTTGGGCTATATATTTTGATCTAGGACAAATTTCTTGAAGTAGTAAAATTCAAAGTTGTATAGGACTTCAAGGGCATTCATAGAATCTAGTTATAAGGTTTGAATGTTTGTAAAGTCAAATTTATGAAACTCCAAAGTTCACTGTGTGTTTTATCATGTTCTATAAGTGACTTGAGAAGGATAGTTGAGTTATTCTTGATAGTATTTTTTATTTTTAAAAAAATATCTAACTATTGGATATTTTTGTATACTCAATTAGTACCATGTATGTGGATTTGTGAGGTTTGACCAATCTATAGTCAGTATGAATGAATGCTAGGATTCTGACTGTATATTTGTTCATGGTGCTAATGTGAACAAAATAATGTTTGAGAAATTAATGTTTTAGTAGAAGAGTGTTTTGGTAGATATATTCACGTGAAGATGTCGTAAGGGTCATATGGAGTGGTCCTACATATTTGAAAGTGATCTTATGTTCTTACTTTTCTCGATGAAGTGCTAAATGGGTTAATAGGTCTTTATGAGACCTATAAGCAATATTGAGGCCTAATTGAAAGGCATAGATGATTAAGTGTGACCCATAGATGCTATGTACAACCTGTGAAGATGGTATTGAGATTTGAATTAGCATGTTAGATATCTTAATGTTTAAGGAAAGTCTTATGGCTGACCAACAAGTTGATATTAATGAAGCTTCTATAAATAGTGGAGACCAAGGCAATGGTTTCTAGACTTAAGAGTAGATCAAATGTGATATTTAACAAAGGAACATTTGAAAGAGAAGGTATAGGTTAGTAAGAACCATCAAAGATAAAAGAGGATAAGTCATGTTAATCTGATAAATTAGATGAATATGAAAACATAGGTCATTGGACCTAATAAGCCTAAAAGAGGTGGATTGAGAAAGTAAGCCCTAGAGGATATTTGAGTGATTATGCTTAGTGGATGGATTGAAGAGCTAAGGAAGATGAGGAGTGTGTGCATGACCTATAGGTCATGTTATTAATTTTTTGATAGAGTTGTTGTAGGTTTTCTAATTGTGTATGTGCTAATAAGTGAAGAATGATCCAAAATGGTGTTTTGGATGAATTTCTTGTGTGTACAAGTTTGCGAGATTGTATAGGGAAAAGAGTGAAAGTAAGATAAGTCCATCATCAGGTGTAGAAGACATTAGATCTAAGGTGGAGATTAGATCAAGGTAGCTGAGTGGGTGTTTGGTTTCCTAGGTGGTTTGGTACTCCTTGTGGGATGGGTGTTTCTCTAAACTAAGGGATGGGTGTTTCTTAATCAATGGGTTTTGGCCTAAATATTGGATCTAGTTTTATAGGACTCTAGTCCATCATGCAAGGTTTATTGGATTTTATCCCCCATGAGGGTTTCCCACATATATATGATGTGTTCATGTGATATATGCTCTTATGTATGCTTTGTATGTATGTTTTTTCAAGTTTATGTTTCTTGATCAAGTTGATGTATGCTGAAAGTTTAAGAGTTGGGAATTAAATTGGATTACCTAGAATCATTGATTTATCCCCCGTCCCCCCACCCCTCCTCTTAGGGATTGTACCTATAAAAAATTTATGTATAGAAAGAAAGGGAACTATAATTCTTTCTTAAATTTTAAGGTATTTTTACATGTGGATTATCCTTTGTTTAAATTGTTTTAGTGGAAATCTATTTTTAGGAGTATATTTTTCGTAGAAATGTATTTTTAGAAGAAAGATGATAGGAAGATAAGAAGGTTGTGTTCAAATGAATATGAATAATATATTTGTAGAATATTGTGTAAATTATTAAATGAATTATTTAAATTTAGATACCAAGGAAAAGGGGAGATGATAGTGATGAAGAAAGAGAGAAAGAAGATGAAGAAAAAGTGGAGCCAAAATCATTTTAAGAGAGGTTAGTTAGGGAATTAGAAGGAAAAATGGAGTGAAAGTCAATTTTTTGAGGAATTAGGGAATTTTAAAAAAATGGATGATAGGATGGATGAGTAGTAAGGAGAATCATTTTGAATGGAATTATACGAAAATGAGTAAAATGGTGAAATTTTCATTTACCAAATTGAAGGGTCTTTCCATGATATGGTGGGATATTTTACATATGGAAAAGAAATGAAGGGTAAGTATAGGATCCATACCTTGAGTAAAATGGAGAAGAAGATGAGATACATTTTTATCCATATGTAAAATCCATTATCCCTCTATAAAATTATGTAGTACATGATACAAAAGGATTATAGTGTATATGACTACACATATAAAATTTACAAGCTATCCATTTAGGTGCAACATGAAGAAACATGGGATAAAATGAATGAAAGGTATGTAAATGGTTTAATTTTTTTCTTAAATTGAGTGATGTAGAGTAATAACTCCCAAAATTTCAACCTTGTAACTTGTTCCCACTTGTCTCAACCTTACAAGCTTCTTAGTAGCCTTTTTTTCACTTCTCTTGATTTTATGAGTAGTGTAGGATTTGTATTCAGAAATTATGGTAATTTTTGAGTACCATCTATTGAATTATTTACTTATAACAAGGTTTTTGGTTTGAAACCACTCAGAGACCACTTTTCTAGCCCTTATAAACCTCTAATTAGGTTTCCAAAGACATAATTATAAGACAGTCCTATTATTCCATACACCCATAGCCTGTACAAGTGTGAAACATAAATAATCTCTTAAAACATATTATCCTCTATAAAATCACAGTGTTTAGTTATTTTTTTATAATTAATAACTCCCATAATCCAAATTTGAGTTTGAAAACCTTAACTTAAGGTTTTACACAATTTGTACAAACCCGAAACGAGAGATTTTAAGGTTTTGTGTTCCAAAATTAGTTTCAAAGAATTGGGAGGGTTGGATAAGTTATGTATTCACCTTAAACACATTGTAAAATCAATATATATTCCCATTAACACTTCTTCTACACATTTTTATAAAGATCTTTGTTGGATTGTGTGATGGTTCATAGTCATTTATAGGTCTAAGCTAACTTTCTCACAAAGAAGTATTAGAAAAAATAATGAAAACCATTAAAAAACCATAAATAATGTATAAAAACTCACAAATAACTTTAGAAACATGTCTTTATTTAATCTTTTCCCAATACTCTATATTACACAGTCATGTTCAATGCACATATATAGAAAATAGGGTCTCCCATTAGTTTTTGTATTCAAATGAGGAATTATTGGATTATATTATTGGAACTTTAACCTATTACAAATTTTAATGAATGATATTACATGAAAAAAAATGTTTTATACATCCTAAAACTGTTGTAAATGATTTTGGACCTTCTAATGGTCACTAGAAGGCTAGTTAGACATTGAAAACATACACCAAGTTTGAAATTCCATACATATATGAGTTAAAACCCATGGTATAGACACATGGTGTCTTCAATAGGTCATATAAAACATTTGACACATTGAGAGTTCCTATAAATCACTCATACAACACTTAAACTATACAAAACTATTCAAAATTTTAATTTTGGTGGGAAAAGGCAAATTAAATTTTTTGACAAGTTAGATATAAAACAAACAACTAAAAATGAAATATAAGAATGTTATAATAACTCTAAGACATCTTATACCACTAAAACACCAATATTTAAAAATTAATACCAAAATTTCTATATAACTAAGCCTAGGAGTGATGCTCCTACATCATATTCCCAAGGGATAGAGAAGAAGACTCAGGGACTATCGTCTATGATTTCTTCTAGAGTACTCCCATGATTTTTGATGTAATGATATATAATCTATGTAGCATATTCAAACTTGTTATTATTTCTATTTAACCAAATACTTGAAATACCACTTCCCTGTAGTTTACTTGAACACTTGCTTGTCTAGAACGCATTCTAATTCATTTGGTTTGACTTGAGGAAACTATTTTACCCAATTTGTACCTACTATCAATGCTCATTTTGTTGTGTCTTGACATTTAAATCATTGTTTTTAAGGGTACAAATCTATAACATTTAATATTTGTTATATGCCTACACCAATAGGTAATTCTGACTCATATACATTGTTAGTAAACTTCCTAAGCACCTTATAAGGAGAAATATTTTTCATCTTAATCTTGTTTTACTAACATCTCTTTCCTAAGATGAATGAAAACAAAATATCCAATATGAAAACTCACCTCTTTTCTACCTACATCTACTTTCTTTTTATACTTATCCACATTATCTTCTAGATGCTTCCTTACCTATTAATGAATCTCTTTCATGGCCACTACAATTTCTTTTCCTTTATCACTTCTCTTATCCATATGATTGATATTTTTGAGTTAAAACACTCCTCTAGGATGTATGCCATATACCACTTGGAAAGGACTAACTTCAATAATCGTATTAGAGGATTCATTTTGATCATATTCTTCTTGAGGAAATACAAGATCCTACTACTTTGGATAACCCTTAGATAGACATCTCAATAGTTTTCATAGACTCCTATTAACCACCTCAGTTTGACCATTTATTTGAGGGTGGTAAGTTAAAATTAAACTCAAATTTTTGCCTAGCATTTTGCATCATGTATTCCAAAAGTGGCCAAGGAACTTAGGATTTATATCAAATACAATGTTTAGTGGTAGTCCATGAAGCTTTACTACCTCCTTAAATAATAAATTTTCTAAATGGGTGACATAATTGGTGGTCCTAAAAGGAATTAAATGTGTCATTTTAGAAAATCTGTCCACAACCACATATATGGAGTCAAACCTCTTTGTGTTCTAGGTATCCCCATAACAAAGTCAATGATTATCAATTCTCAAGGTCTATTTGGGACTGCTAGAGGTTGATATAAATCTACATCAACTCACTTCCATTTTGCCATTTGACAAGTTTCACACCTCTCAACATATCTTCTCACTTTAGCTTGAATCTTAGGCCAAAAATAATGTTTAGTGAGTTGATCCAATGTATTATCAATCCAAAAGTGGCCTACCATACTCCCACTATGCTTCTCTTGAATCAAATTCTCTCTTATTAAGCTTATTGGCAAACATTGCTTCACACCTTTGAATAGAAACCCATATTATATAACATAATCCAACCATGGCTCTTTGTTGAGTCAAGTTGGATGCTTGCAAGCACTGTATGCTTATTTGAAGTCATCATATTCATGATACATATCCTTGAGTGATTCAATACAAACACTTTCAAGTTGTATTTAATGCACCAACAAAACTCTTCTAATCAATACATATGTTACATTGTTATTTTGTCCTTGTTTATGTTTGATGGTGAAGGTAAAAACCCATTTCATGTCTCTTTGATTTAGATTAGGTTGAATGGTAATGAATTGAAATTCATGAGTGTATGTATACATGATAAACTCCTTTGGTATTAGTTAATGTCTCCACTTATTCAAGGATTATACTCTTGCATAGAATTCCATGTCATAGGATGAGTAGTATTTTTTGGCATCATTGATTTTTTCACTAAAACAGGCTATCGATCTACTCTTTTGGATTATTATAGCTCCTATTTCCAATCTAATTGAATCAAACTCCATTTTAAACATTTTATTAAAGTTTAGTAGTGCTAGGATAGGCTGTTCCATTATTCTTTGCTTCAAATATTAGAAACTCCTTTCAGATTTATCACTCCAAAAAAAATTTATTGTCTCCTTTACTGATGTATATTATTGAAGCATATATTCCTTTGAAATTTCTAATAAACTTCTTGTAAAAACTTTCAAGTCCATGAAAATGCCTTACCTCTAAAACTATTCTAGGTGTTTTCCTTTCCATGATTACCTTCAGTTTGTCCTTGCCCATCTTTAGCATGCTTTGAGAGATGAAAAATCCACAATTCTAATTTCATAAACTCACACTTTTTGAGGTAAATTCACAACCTTTATTCTTGTAGCCTTATTATGACTAGATGCAACTGTTGAAGATGCTACTCCTTGCTAGGATTAAAGATAAGTATGTCATCTAAGTAAACCACTACAAACTTACTTATTCAATGTTTGAGGGCTTCAGTCATAATCCTCATGAAATTTATTGGTGTATTGGTAAGAACAAATGGCAGAACCAACCATTCATACAACCCCTCATTGGTTTTGAAAGTGGTTTTCCACTCATCCACTTATCTGATCCTAATCTGATAATACCCACTCTTGAGATTACTTTTTGAAAAGTAGAATTTTACACTCAAGAAATTCCTCAAATATTACATCCTTGGGAGAGGAAAATTTTATCTAATGGTGATCTTGTTTATATACCTAGAGTCTGTACACATTCTCCATCCACCTTCCTTCTTAGGAATCAGCATTGTAGGTATTCCACAATGACTAAGACTTTCTTTGATCATTCCTTTGTCTAGGATATCTTTTACTTGTCTCTTTATTTATAAATTTTCCTTATGGGTCATCCTATAATCTACCTTTTTATGAAAACTTTCTCCTGAGAGAAAATTTGTGATGATTAATGTTCCTTATAGGTGGTAATGTACTTGGCAGCTTATCAACTACAAATTCTACATACTCTTCCAACATGTCTTGGATTATTTGAGGAAAATAATTTAATTTAGTGGCTATAATAATAGTCCTTATATTGACTACTAATTCAAATATTGAATCCTCTTAATTGATGGCATTTAGGAACTTTGTACCACATACTAACATCACATTTGACCCAACTTGTTGGTCACACTCTTCATCCTTCATAGGCAACAAGGTGTCATTAATTCCATCCTTAACCAAGGTGTATACATTCCTCTTAACATCATGAGTGGTTTTGATATCATATTTCCAAGGCCTCCCAAGAAGCACATGACAAAAATACATGGGCATCACATCACAAATGACCTTGTCCTTATACCTTCCAACTTGAAACTCCACCTAACTTTATTCAATTACTAAATTTTTCTGTTCTTTGTTTAACCATGAGACTTTGTATGGTATGGGTTAAGGAAACTTCTTCAATCTAATTTTATATACCATTTCATTAGATACTAAATTATCTATACTCCTTGAATATATGACCATTTTTCAGCACTTACTTTGGCACTTGAAAAAAGTTCTAAAAGGAGTTTTCCTTTATGGTGGGTCTTTCTCCTTAGGTGTCTTTATTATCAATCTCCTCATTATTAATTATTCTCCCACCTTAGGTTTCTCTACAAGTGATGGAGAATAAATAATCTCTTCCTCAACTACTTATGTAATCTGATTTCTTCCTTCAATTGTTAAACTCCTTACTAGCTGATCCTTTGGGCATTCCCATGACTTACATCCAATAAACTTGTTACATTGGAAACAATTTTATGTAAAACCACTTGATCCTGTTCCTTTGGATGCGTACCACCCATGAAATATTTTTGCCTATCACTAAATCCTCCTCTTGAACTAGATGGCTATTCATGTGAAGTAATAGACTCCCTTTTGTTTATTTTTGAATAACCTCTACCTCCTTACTTACCTCTCTCTGGAAAACTTCTACTCTACCTCTATTTTGTTTTTTTTAATTTCCTATTGAGTTTATCCTCTACTTTCAAGGCCAACTGGTAAGATTCTTACATTGTCTTTAAACTAATAAGGCTTAACTCATCTTAAAAGTCATATCTCAAACCAATAAGATATCTAAACACCTTATCATTGTCATCCTCATGTGGCTTGATCTAATGCTTTACTTATAGAAATATTCATTAAATTATCTTACCCCATCTGTTTCTATTTCATGTTTTAAAGATTTTGGTACAAGTTGGTGATGTAGTCACTAGGAAAGAATATGATTTTCAACATGGAAACCATTCTATCCCAATAAATTATCTTAGATTTTCCTTTTTTTTATTCTCTCATCCTGTATGTAATCCCACCATAGGGATTCATGACCCTTTAGCTTGGTGTTAACAAACTTTACTTATTTCTCTTTTCATACATCTCTAAAATCAAATTATTTGTCCAAATCTCCTATCCAATCAAAGAGTTATTATCCACTAAGGTTGATTTCATATATTATAATATCCAATTTGGTCTTGGATCCTTTCCCTTTCACCACCTTCATAAATACCTCAAACTTATTTTATTTAGTTTCTCTCTCTCCGTCTTCCTACTCTAGTACCTATGGCTCTTCTTCTTCTTGGTCACTCAAATCACCTGTCACTACTCTTATTTGATTAATCTCAACTACTGTGATAATTAAATCAAAGTTGACTTCGAGGTTCCTCAATATTACAACATTGCATCTCCCATTTATTTGGTTTTTTCCCTCTCATCTATTGCATGTCTCCTAGGTGGCATCTTGTCTCCTCTTAGGCAATTTGTTAAACAAATCCTAGTTTCTCTTCCTATAAGAGATTTTCACCTTATCCAATCACTTCTAAGTGTCTTAATTTGGCTCTGATACTAAAATTATGTAGAGTAACATCTCCAAAAATTTTGAACATGAAACTTGCTCCCACTTGTCTCAACCTTACAAGCTTCTTAGTAGCCCTTTTTTCACCTTTCCTAATTGTATGAATAATCTAAGAATGGTATTTAGAAACTATGGTAACTTTTGAGTACCCTATATTTTCTTATTTTCCTCCAACAATTTTCTTGGTTCAAAAGCACTTAGAGACCACTTTTCTAGCCCCTATCAACCTCTAATTAGGTCTCCCAAGGCCTAATTATGCCACAATATTATTTTTACATACACATATAGTTTGTAAAGGCATGAAACATAACTAATATATTAGAATATCATATCCTCTATAAAATCTAAAATTTATATGATTTTTGACTAGTTGAAACTCCCATAATCCAAGTTTGAGTTTGAAAACCCTAATTTAGGGTTTTACATATTTTGTGTAGACCTGAGATGAAATATTTTTAGGTTTTATGTTTCAAAATGAATTTAAAATCAATTTGAAGGTTGGATAAATTTTTTATTTATATTACAAATTTTTTAAAATACTAGATATTCCCCTTGACACCTATGCTACACATTTTTACAAAGATTTGTGTTGGACTATTTGACTGTTCATAATCATCTATAGGTCTGAGCTAACTTTCTCACAAAGAAGTATAATAAAAACCAAATAAAATCATAAATAAACTACATATAATGTAAAATAAACTTACATAATTCACAAGGAACTTTTTAAAGATGTCTTCATTGATTCTTTTCCCAATACTCTGTCTTACATAGTCATGTTCAATGCACATACATAGGAAATATGGTATGCCATTAGTTTTTATCTTCAAATGAGGAATTTTTAGATTATATCGTTATAAATTGAACCTATTACAACTTACAATTAATAATATTACATTAAAAAAAGGTTTTATATGTCCTAAAACATTTATAATTGCTTTTGGAGCTTCTAACTATCACTAGAATAGTAGTTACACATTGAGAACATACACCAAGTTTGAAATTTTATACATATATGAGTTAAGAACCATGGTATAGACACATGGGGTATTAAAGAGGTAATATCAACCATTTTACACATTTTTACTTCCTAAAAATCACTCTTACAAGACCTAAATTAGACAAACGCATTTGAAAATTTAAAAATTTAGTTTTGATAGGAAATGCCAAATTTGAGTTTTTGACAAGATAGATCAAAAATAATAACTAGTTATGAAATATAAGAATGGTATAAGCACCCTAAGAACTATTTTAAAACTAAAACATCAAAATTTGACAATAAATATCAAAATTACAAGAAAACTAAGCCTAAGAGTGATGTTCTTGTATCAATGAGATAAGTATACATTGATACAAGGGTATGGAAGATGCCTAACAACTACCTTTGAAGGTGAAAGGGAGAAAAATAAGCTATAATTTTTAATGATAATTTATTTTAACATTTTATGTTTTTACTATGCAAATACCAAGCTAGATTAAAGGGATGGGTTAGTAGTTAGTTTAGAATAAAATTGAAAATTATTGACTATAAAACTTTCCAAAAATAATAAAGACAAGGATAAAAGGAACTTATTTAGATATATATAGATTTTTTAATAGAACATGATATTGGAAATGACTAAGTAGACATAGAGGAATCTTTCACCTATAGCCTATTTTTTTAGATTTGGCTCTAGACAATAGCGCCCCCTTTAGGATAGTAGTTCCATGTGGCACTAGTGTCCAATTATGGTGCTAGTGTCCTTTGTATCATGACTATGTATAACTTTCAAGGAAGATAAATGAGTTCTTGAATATCTTTTAGGTGATTATGTGTTGTGTGTGAGCTCATCTATGTCACTATTTTGGTTGATTATTCTCCAAGACCTTAATGAATAGTTCCACACATGAAATAATGAACTAATCAAATGTGAAAGAAAAGTAAAAAAGATTTGGTTGTGGGATGTTACAATCACATGGATCATAAACATTATTATCTTGGATGTTTCCTAATTTAAACCCAATTTTAGAGTCTTATATTACATGTAGATATCACTTAGTGAATGTCTACCATCAACTTTCATAGTATGCTAGAATGAATTTCACCTAGGCCCTTCTTTAATCAGGCATGCAAATGTATATGTGTGAAAGGTGAATAATATGTAGAGTATTTGAGTTGTATTATTGGTTTATTTTATGTAAAAAAGTATCAAAATAGTAAGTGATAAATTTAAAATGCCTTCTGAGGCTCTTCATGTAGGAAGATATTTGTTTGAAATATCACACCTTGTTCATTGGCTGATAAAGCATATATATATATATATATATATATATATATATATATATATATATATATATATATATATATATAAACATAAGAGAAGGTTTATGGATGGGTTAAGACTCAAACATAGGTCAAAGGGCCCATCAGACACTAAATCCAAAAGTGGAAAATAGTGTTATGTGGTGTTACTATCTTAAAATTCATGCAAATGTTTTAAGGCTCAGAATAGAGAAAAAAATAAGGATGATAGGCTAGGGGCCCTTGGAACTAGGAAAATATGACCTATGACTAATATGGGTGTTAAGAAGAGGAAAATAAGACATAATAAAGATCAAAACACTTAGGATGGCCATGTGAATAAGGACTATAACCATCACTAAGACCCTTTGTGTGAAAGAGCAAAAAAGACATATTAATTGTGGTTTCTTTACCAAATTAGGGTATTTACATTTCCCCCCTTTTAATGTAATAATGAGATGAAATTAAAGTAATAGAGTAAAAAATATATTAATGCATACCTATACTTGCATGTGTGAATGTAATCTAGATTTGGCCCACGTATTGGCCAGAGAAGTGGATCAAAATTAGAGTGTAATATGTGAAGGGAAAACATATGTGTGAATTCCCCTTATATCAAAACTAAGTATGTAACCTAGATGCATGGAGAAATAAGGCTTACTTGAACCCATCTTAAATTTGAGTATTGTAAGTTGAATGAATGTAAAAATGAGTCTTGTTTGCCCATACTATGAATCTGAGTAATCTAAATTGGGTCATGTGTAATGCTATGGATCAAATGCTATATATTGTATTATGATCTAAACTAGTGAAAAATTGGTGATGATATTATTGTAACCTAATAAAATCTTAGTAAATAGATTAATAACATGCACACTGTATCATGCCCCCAAATCTTGATATCTAATTGGTGTAGTTCTCTATCTAAATATCTGATTAAACTAATATACTTATGTCAAAGTTGTATATATGCATAGATTGTACATATGAATACATGTGTAAACTTATTTAGACTTATGTGTCTAAATATCTAAAAATATATGACTCTAGATGCCTATGTAAACCTAAATAGACTTGTGTCTAAAAATCTATGCATCTAAATGATTGTTTAAACTTATGTAGACCTATGTTTTTATATATCTAAATAAGTTATGCATCTAAATTCCTATGTAAACCTATGTATAGTCGCATGTGTATAGTAGACCTATTTTTGTATATATTTTTGTACAAATATGTAAATCTAGATAAATTTGTAAACCTATGTAGATTTATCAGTCTAAAAATATGTGCATCTAAATGCCTATGTAAAATTGTTTATACATGTGTGTCTATTTATATAAATAATCTACGCATGTAAATTAATGTGTGAACATATTTAGAATCATGTTTCAATATACTTGAAAACCTATGTAGAATTATGCATTTATACATCTAAAAACTTGTGAAAACCTTTGTATACTTGTGCATATGTATATCTAAAAACCTATGAATACATGTGTAGACCTATGTGTCTATATATATGAATAATTTGTGCATCTGAATGCATGTGCATACCTACATGTTTGTATATATGAATAATTTTTGATTTTGAATTCATTTTTAAACAACTATAAATCCATGTATCTAAAAATGTTAATGTAACTATTAGCCATTTTTCACTCCCAATTTTTTTATCTTTCTTTTAGATAAGTGCAACATCTTTATTGGTTCATCCCCATAGAAAATAAAGACCATGTGTTATTTCCTTCAGAATCCTTTGTTTGGTATTTTTTCTAAGTCTCAAAGGAATTATTTATGACTTTTTGTTTGAAACAAAAAATTCTAAAGTAATTGTTCCAAAATAGGAATTATTTCAGACTTTTTGTTTGAAACAATATTTTTGAAGGGTACATTATTGATTGTAGAAGGGTATTTTTTCTTCAAAGTGTCCTTCAAAAAAAGTCCGAGGGACATTTTTAAAAATATCAAAGGGCCTTTTACTCAAATAAATGTCCACTTTCACTCTTTCGAAGGCCATCTTCCAAGGAAGGGTACAACTCAAAGGTTTCAACGGTCATTTTCTCTTGCAAAGGGATGTGCTCAACTTCTCCAAAGGGAAACTCCATTATTTTGAAGGGAAATTAAATTCTCAAGATGATATTTTCACCTCCAAAGTACCCTACACAAATTTCTTAAAGGTCTTTTGTTTTAAAAGTTTCATTTAGAAAATATCTAAAGGGACACCAGAAGAAAGTCCATAGAAATAAGGTTTCAAGGAAAAATGAAAAGGAGCCTATAAGAAAGTTGTTTCAAACTTTTTGACTTAAAAAAAGCCCAAAGAAGAATTTTAAATAGAGGTGAACCAATCCAAAGGGTCCCAAAAGGAGGATTTTTTTGGAGAAAAGGGATGAGGATTCTTTTGGGTAAACTGGCTGAGGAGAATGCTCAAAGAAAATAGTCTGAAGGGACACTTGGAAAAAGTTCAAAGGGCCTTTTCAAAAGAACTGAAGGGAAAATTTTACATAAATTACCCTAAACCCAAGGTACCAAAGGTAATTTCTATATGAAAGTGTCTTTTAAAAAAATTCCAAAGGTTATAAACACTTGTGTAGAGTCTATAGAAGGAATGTTGAAGGGCATGTTTGAATAGTCCAAAGGGAGGAAGATAGGAAGGTGCATGATAACAAAATACTAGAGGAAAATGCCTCTGAAGGAGTTGTCCAAGTGGAATGATGGTTGAATGAACTTCAAATTCAAGATAGTGAGCTAACCATTAGTGTTCAAATAAAAGTATTCACAATCAGATCTAAAGGATTGCATTCTTCATCCATTGAAGCAGTGAGAGGGCCCATATCACCATTGATCAACTAAGCTTCACATCATTTTGTAATGAATAATCAAAGGAGGAATAAAAGGAAAATGGAATGAAAATGAAAAATCTACAAGAGGTGGATAACCATTTGATGCCATGACTCAGCCCAATAATATCTTATTTCTAGTAGTGCAACCATTAGAGAAGCATCTTTGAGAGAGCAGGCTAAATCATGTAACCATAGAGATGACATGCATCAATCAAATGGCTGAAATGAGTGTCCCTTGAAAATATGGTTACAAATGAAGATGGAGACTTCTAACCAATTGATTCTTCTCTTTGGCATCAAAGATATCCCCCTCTCACTTCATCTATGCTATATATATGACATTTTGGCTAGTGAAAAAACAACCCATACCGTGTATGATGAAGCCCTATCAGAATGATATCATGCATTAGAAATTAGCTTTAAGTACTAGTCTATTTTATTTCAATCTTTAAGCAATTATCTGAGTGTAGAAGTCATGTATAATGACATGTGATGGTTTTCCATCCTTCTATCCTTTATCCTTCACACTTGAGCAAGAGTTTTTAGTCTGATAGGTCATTTAGAGTGTATTCAAGTCTGTTGAATTGATTTAAGTGTTTTAACTATTCATGAAATGTGCAATTTGACTTAGTTCATTTTCATTCTATTATTTCATAGATCTTGCCTCTATAATAAAATATTTAAGTTAGAATCTCTAAAGATTGAAAAGGGTCTATGCATTTTGTTGTATTGTGCAATAGGATAACATATTCATGTGGAAGATAACCTTGGTGCATCACCATTATTAAAATAGGTTTCCCTTATGAAATTTCTAACCCTTTTTCTTTCAATTAAGTTGGTTAAAATAGAGATTATTTTTCAAAAGTAAATTTAAGGAGATAAACCTTTTAAATCTGGAGGTTTATTTCCTACATAGGTATGCATGCCCACATGCTTGGAAATGTCCCAATATTTCTCAAATCTAGAAGAGGCCTAAACATTCTCTTCTTGGTGAAAAATTTGGAGACAACAGTTTAGACTCACATGGTGGGATGAATTATTTACATGTCAAGGTGAATGCTTGTCTTGACAAGCTTAGGGTTGTAGAAATATCCTTAATACAACATTTGGTGACTTCAAAAGGTGAGAATCCATTATTATAGATCAAGTTTCCCACATTATACTCCATGGTCGTCACTAGGTCATCTAAGACTTTTGATCAAACCCCTCTAACTAAATCTCCTCTTGAAGAAAAATACCCTAAACCATCTCTACTGCTTAGAAATCCTTGGCAAGAATCTTTTGGAGAAGAAGAAGAAGGATAATTTGAGGAAGTTGGAGAAATAGGAGAACAAGAGGAAAGAAGATAAATGGAGAGGTAACAACCTTTCCTAGCCATCAACACCCAAAATCCAATGGACCTTTTTGCATATGAACCTATTCCTCTAAATGCTATCAAGAGTCTCCTTGGTTTCAATGGAGAGGGTCATATTACCCCATTTGAGTATATTAGGGACATTTTGAATTTTTGTAAATTTAATAATGTTACTCAAGCCAACATAGCCATTAGATTTCTTTCTATGTCTCTAAAAGGCAAGGCACTTGATTGGTATAGGAATTTGGAAGGTGGTTTCATTACAAGTTGGGATGGATTTAGGGACTTGTTGGTAACTAGATTTGAGAATGAGAGTGAACATACCTCATTCATTCATCAAGTGAACATGATAAAGAGAGGTCCTAATGAATCCATGAAAGATTTTAATGAAATATTTCAAAGGACTTGTCATAGGTTACCACCTATCATGAGACATCCTCCTAGCTTTGTGTTCCCCACTTATCTCAAGGGTATTGGTATATATGTGATAGTGATGTTATAGCCAATTTGAGGATTTACTCTACTAGACACATATGAGATAGCTATTGAAGCTGAGAATAGATTAATATAGGCTAGATAGCTACCTCTAATATTTTCCATGCCTTTTCTATCTCATAGTTTAGTTGAAGCTCCAAATTTAGTACAAGTTCCTAATGCCAATGTCAAGCTAAGATCCTTTCCCAAGAAGGTGGATAATTTTGTGGACAAAGATGATGAGATCTAGTCAGTATAAGCTCAACTCAAGTAAACCCAGTTCTAGGAAAGTGCTCCACCTAATCCTCAATACTATCCTAAACAAGGCTATAGAGCTCCACCCCAATACAACTACCAAGGAAGAGGACAAGGTCAATGAGGTTTCAATAGTTATCCCAATTCCTATAATCGTAATTCCACTCCTTCCATGAAGGTTTTTGTTCTAGTACATGCTAAGCTAGTAAAAAAGGAGGATCATTTAGACCAATAGGGACAACCCCAAGGTTAGTTTGTGCATGAAGGTGGAAACGATAGCCAAACATTGGTGGTATAAGAAGAAACTATTCCTTATAATACATTCGAAGAATTAAATCCTAGTTAAAGGAAAGTACATGGAGAAGGTAACATCCAAAGTGTAGGTATGATGAACTTTCAAGCAAAGGATGACTTCATGTTTAATCAAATCATGTCAATTACAACCAACATAAGAGCCAAGAAGAGAGATATAGAAGATGTTCTAGGATTACATGTAACTCAAAGTGATGCATCTATAAGGACACAAGGTGTGACTCTTAATGCAGTTCCTGCTACAAGTCATGCTCTTCAGCAAAATCAAAATGCAAGTAAGATTGTCAAACCTAAAGCATAGTAGGTCTAGAATCCCCCACTACCTTCAAGAATGAAATCAAAGGTAAATAATTCCCCTTTAAACATTGTTTATTCTTTTAATAATTCTTGGATAAGCATATCTCTTTGGGAGTCTTTCATATGCCTGGTCAAAAGGCACTATTATAAGAACAACTAGCAAACATTCATATAGCCCCTCAAATGTCAAAGCACAATAGTGTAACCCTTATCAATTATCCAAGTCATGTCTTAGATTCCTCCACAAAATATGAAAATACTCCACCCTTCTACCTCACACTAATTATGGGAGACAAGTTGGTTCATAATTGTATTGTAGATAGTGAAGTTATTGCGATTGTCATGCCTAAGGTGGTCACTGATAAGTTGGGATTGAAGTATGAACCCCATATTAAAGGTGTGTTTTATCTTGATGGGACTCCAACTAAGATAGTGAGAATGGTTAGAGGTATGCAAGTATTTTTACATGATTTCCTAAGATTCCCAATTTTACAAGACATTGTGGTGGTAGACTATCCAACTCATTTTACTATCTGCTTGGCAAGAGACTTCACAGCTTAGATAGGAGGGTAAATTTCTACTGACTAGTATTTCTTAGATTTTAAAACAAGATTTGGAACCAAGGTGACTATAATGAATTAGCCATTAGCAAGGTTTCATATTGAGCCATACATGGAGACAAGTTCAAATTAGAATTGTCTAATCAATAAAGGAGAAGAAGGTGTCATGGATGGTGAAGCATCCTTACCCTTAAAGGTATTTTTAATATTTTACTTGATAAGTAAAACACTAAAAAACATGGTCTTGACTCATATAATTTCATATAAGAGACTTATTTGGGAGTTTACTATATACACAAAGAAGATGCTTCTATTCCTTCACTCACCAATGAAGTTCATGAACTTGATGGGATTTGAGAAATGTTTTTTGATGGATCGAGAAGAATATTAGGTGTAGGATCTAGTTTTATGTTAGTTTCTCCATTAAAGAATCAATACTAATCCTTATATAGATTCCACTTCAACTACACCTACAATGTGGTAGAATATGAAGGCCTAGTTCATGGCCTCTAATGAGCAAAGAAGAGAGGGATCAAGAATATAAAAGTTTATGGAGATACTGAATTAGTCATCCATCAAGTGAGAAGTCAAGATAAAACTAAGAATCCTTTTCTTAAATCCTAAAATCATAGGTTATGGGACCTACTTGAGGACTTTGATGCCTTTAACATATATCCCATACCAAGGGGTTAAAATAAATATGATGATAAATTGGATACTATAAGAACATAGTTTGACACAACTACTGATGTAGGGAATAAGAAGGATTAGTCTCATATCAATATCATTGTGAGGCCTTCTATTCCATATAATAAAGTGTCATGGCAAGTGTTTGAAAGTTATGAACACATTACACACTTCTTACAAAATGAAGCAAGATTATCCTCAAGGAATCAAAAGAGACTGCATGATCAATATAAAGAACAAGTTATTCAGCTAAAGATAAATAAAATACCTAAGGGGATGATTACTTGGGAGAGTGCTTTCAATGAAGATGATCAAAATAATAAAGAAAGAGTGATCATGTCCATTAAAGAAGATGACTATGAGTGAGTCATTATTTATAAGGATAAACTCCTAAAAATTGGTAAGGTATATTCTCTATCCGAGAGGCAAGCCTTTAATGAATTGTGCAAAGAATTCATGACAATTTTTCTTGGGAATATAAATATATGAAAGGGTTTGATCCAAGTCTATCTCATCACACCATTGAGTTAGAACCTAGAGCTAAACTAGTTAGGTAGAAAAAAAGTCCTATCAATCCTAAAATAGAGGAACTCATGAAGAAAAAACTGACCAAGCTGATTGAGTCTAGGATTATCTTTCCTATCAAACACTTGACTTAGGTGGCTAATCTTGTTCTTGTCCAAAATAATAATGGAGATATCAAAATTTATGTGGATTTTAGGGACCTTAATAGAGTGTCTCTTAAGGATCATTACCCACTACCTTCCATGAAACAAATTCTATAAGTGGTTTCAAGTTCTCAACATTTATCACTTCTTGATGGTTATTTAGGTTAGAATCAGATATTGGTGAATGAAGAGGATTAGTTAAATATATATTTCACCATAAAATGCGGAAATTTTTCCTACAATAATATGTCATTCTATTTATGCAATGTTGGAGCTACATTTCAAAGGGCAACGGACATGGATTTCAAGGGTTTGATCAATAAGTTTTTTCTTGTGTACCTTGATGATATAACTTTTTTTTGGAAAGATGCTACTGATCATATGGAACATCTAAGGTAGGTATTTGAGAAATTTATGGAGTTTGGAATATGCCTTAATCTAAAAAAGTGAATCTTTGTTGTTTCATGAGAGCAAGTTGTTGGGTCATGTTATTTCTAAGGAAGGCTTGTCAATTGACCCTGAGAGGATTGTGGTGATTCTAGGCTTGTATTTTCCTCAATACAAGAAAGGAATTCAAAGCTTCTTGGGGAAAATAAACTTTGTAAGAAGGTTTATCCTAGGTTTTGTAGATATGGTAAAGCCTATCAAAACCATGCTCACGAATAATGAAGCTTTACTTGGATAAAGGGAAGTAAGAGTATTTTTGAAGAAATCAAACAAGCAATTAAGAAATCTCATACTCTCTTAAACCAAAACTTTTCCAAGGATTTCATACTCTATACCTTTGATAACCTTGATACAATCTTAGCTATGCTTATGAAAAAGAATGACGAAGAGGTAGAGAAACCAATTGCATATTTAAGCCAAATATTGGAGGATTATGAGATCAACAATAAACTTCTTGAGAAGCAAGCTCTAACAATGATAAGATGATTAAAAAAAATTAGATACATGTTTCTAAACAATAAAATACATATCATGGTTTCTCAACCTAGCACCAAGGAGTTTTTCCTAGGCAAAGACCTCAATGAAAAGAGAGATAGGTGGATTACAAAGGTGATGGAGTATGATGTGGATATTAAGGTGACAAACTTGGTTATAAGTAAAGGGTTATGTGAAAATTTATATTTAGATGGTCAAGATCATCAAGAAAAAGTATTAATCAACCAAGTTCAACCCCAACTAGCTTATCACATACAAGTTCAAAGTTAGACACAAGATACCATTAGTTTTATTGAAAATGGTGAGTGCCCTAATGGCTTGAACAAGGCTCAAAGAAGGTATTTTAGATTGTAGATCATTGCTTATTTTCTTATAGATGGTGTTATTTTTAAAAAATATGTGAATGGTGTGTTGTTGAGGTGTGTTGATAGTGATCAATTTGATATGATGCTGGAAAAGTTTGACAATAGTGTAGATGGAGGTCATTTCTCTCATAGGATGACAACTATAGAGATAATGAGGGATGGTTAGTATTGGCCTAGTCTTTTTAAGGACTGTTACCACTAGGATAAAAAGTTTCCTCAATGTGCCTTCTTTATAGGAAAACAAAAACTTGTAGCCCTTCCATTTAATCCTATCCAAGTAGACCAGCCTTTCATGTAATGGGGCCTTGATTTCATTGGTATGATCAAACCTCCATTAAGTTCTGGGAAAAAATGGATATTGACTTCTACTAACTTCTTCACAAGGTTGGTAGAGGATATTTCTTTGAAGGAGGTGAATGAAAATGCAATCTTGGAGTTCTATGAGATCATTATAACAAGGTTTGGAGTTCCCCATGTTATTATTTTTGAGAATGCACTTTCTTTCATAAGTGCTACAACTTTTGATTGGGAAAATAACAATGGAGTTTACTTGAGCACCTCATCTAATTATTACCCTCAAGGTAATGCATTGGCTGAGTCTAATAATAATAACCTCATCAAGTTCATCAAAAGGACATTGGAGAACAATCAAAGAGCATGGCACAATAAGTTGAAGACAACCTTATGGGCTAACAAGATTACTCCTAAGAATTCAATTAGTAATTATCCCTTTGTGATTATTTATGGGAGAGAGTCTAGGTTGTCTATATCTTAAAAAATACCTACTATAGAACTTGCACAATAGATGTAACTACTAGAAAATACTCCAATGGAGGTCAGATTTACATAACTAAGGCATCTATAAGAAGAGATAATGCACACAAGACTATGGAACACCACCAAGTGCTTAAGAAGAAGTATTTTGATAAAAGAGAAATTACAAGAGTGTTCAAGGAGGGTGACTTTGTTTTGAAATGGGACGAGGAAAAATAAAAATTGAGCTAACATACAAAGTTTGACACTTTATGGAGTGGCCCTTAAATCATTAGTAGGTGTAAGCAAAGCAACTCTTTCCAACTAACCAAGATGAATAGAAAAGAATTGCCTATCCCTATGAATGGGATACATCCAAAGTTTTGATATTAGTCCTTGCATGTCTATTTTGTAAATAGTATTTTAGGTGTGTGTTTCCTTTAGTTTGTTGTTGTGTTCCCTAAGTGCTTTGTAGCACAAGTTTGTTTCCTTCCTTTTGTTTAGTGTGGGTCTCTGCCTTGTGCATGTGAATCTATTCAGCTTGTGTTTTTGAGCCAAGGTCTATTTAAGTCATTTTGAGTGCTTATATGCATTAATCCATGCCTAATGGAAGGATTTAGGCAATTGGTCTTAGGCATAGCAGGCATGCCTCCCCTTAGAATTACCAATACTGTTATCCATTTTTCACTCCTAGGTTTTGCATCTTTATTTTGGTTAAGTGAAACATCTTTATGGGTTCATCCCCAAAACAAATAAAGACCAAGTTTTATTTCCTTTTGAAGCATTTATTTGGTATTTTTGTCTAAGTCTCAAAGGAATTATTTTGGAATTTTTGTCTGAAACAAAAAATTCCAAAAAGAATTGGTCCTAAATAGGAATTATTTCAAACATTTTGTGTGAAACAATCTTTTTGAAGGGTACATTATAGATTGCCGAAGGGTCTTTTTTATTCAAAGTGTCCTTCAAAAATAGTCTAAAGGGACACATTCAAAAATATCAAAGGGACTTTTTTTCAAAGAAAGGTCCACTTTCATTCATTCAAAGGGTATCTTTAAGAAAGGGTAAAGTTTAAAGGTTATGAAAGGTCTTTTTCTCTTGTGAAGGGATGTGTTAAATTTTTTCAAAGGGAATTTCCATTATTTTGAAGGGCACTTCATGTTTTGAGAGGATATTTTCACCTACAAAGTGTCCTACACAACTTTCCAAAGGGTCTTTTGTTGAAAAAGTGTCCTTTAGAAAATTTTCGAAGGGACACCAAAAGAAAGTCCGTAGAAAGAAGGTTTCGAAGAGAAAAGAAAAAGAGCCCATGGGAAAGTTGTTTTCTACATTTTGTCTGAAAAAAATCCAAAATTAGCATTCTAAGCAAAGGTGAACCAATCCAAAGGAGACCAAAAGGAGGATTCTTTTGGAGAAAATGGATGAGGATTATTTTGAGGAAAATACCTGAGGAGAATGCCTAAAGAAAATAGTTTGAAGGGACACTTGGAAAAAGTTTGAAGGGCCTTTTCAAAACCTTTGAAGGGAACCTTTTAGATAAAGTACCCTAAACCCAAGGTCCTAAATGTTATTTCAATGCCAAAAAGTCCTTTAAAAAAATTCTAAATGGGATAGACACTTGTTCAGAGTCCATAGAAGGAGTGTCAAAGGGCATGTTTGAGAATTCCAAAGGGAGGATGACAAGAAGGTGCCTGATAACAAAACCCAAAAAGAAATTGCCTCTGAAGGAGTTGTCCAAGTAGAATGATGGTTGAATGAATGTAAAATTTAAGATAGTGAGCTAACCCTTGGTTTTCAAATAAAAGGATTCATAAGTAGATCTAAAGGCTCACATCCTTCATCCATCAAAGTAGTGAGAGGGCCCATATCACCATTGATCAACCAGGTTCTGTGTCATTTTTTAATAACTAATCAAACGAGGAAGAGAAGGCCAATAAAATGAAAATGACAAATATAAAATAGGTGTATAACCACTTTGATTCCATGACTCAGCCTAAGAATATCATGTTTCTATTAGCACAACCATTGGAGAAGCATCTTTGAGAGAGAAAGCTAAACAGTGTAACCATAGGAGATGACATGGATCAATCAAATGGTTGGAATGAGAATCAATTGCAAAGATGATTACAAATGAAGATGGATAATTCCAACCAATTTATTACTCTATTTGTTGATAAAGGTCTCCCCCTCTAACTTACTCTCTGTTATATATATGGACCTTTGGCTAGTGAAAAAATAACCCACACAGTGTATGGCAAAGCCCTACTAGAATGATATCACATTTTGCCTTTAATCATTAAGTACTAGTCTATTATATTTTAAGTTATAAGCAATTGTCTAAGTGTTTAAGAGATTTATAATGAAAAAAGTGATTTTTTTCATCCTTCTCTCCTTTGTCCTTCATGCCTAAGCAAGAGTTTTGGATCAAACTAGTCATACAAAGTGTGTCTAAGTGTATTGAATTTCTGCATGTGTATTACTATTTGGAAATGTGCAAATTTTACCTTTCAGTTCATTTGCCTTGTGTCATTTTACACATCTCACCTCTATGTTGAAATACTTATGTTATAATCCTTAGATCTTGGGAATGGTCTCTGTGTTTTGGTGTATTATATACTAGAACATGATATTCATGTGAAAAATAATCTTGGTGTATCACCATTCTTAGAGTAGGCTTTATTTTTCTACAATTTATAACTCTTTTCCCTTTTAGAAAAATGGTTTAGACATAAGTGGTTTTGTAGAGACACATTTAAGGAGCTCTCTCTTCTAAATCTAGAGGTTCATTTCCTCTATACATATAGCCACATGCTTGAAATGTCCCACTATTGCCCAAATCTAGAAGAGGATTGAACACTCTCTTCTAGGGTGAAAGATTTGGAGACAAAAATAAATTTGTATGTCTAAAGAAATCTATGCACTTTTGAACCCATTTTAGTGAGAAAGTTGAGACTGTGATGAGGATATGTAACCAAAAGTGACAAGGATCAAGTATGTTAGTGTTACTTAGTATTGTGATGTTATATTAGGTTTGAATAATGTATTGATTGTGTTAGAGTTGATAATTTAGTGTGTAGTTGGATAAGTACTTGGTATATTGTATTGTTACTATAATGTGATTATTTTTGTCATTTTTTAGGTTTGATAATAATGAGATTGTCTTAACAAATATGGGACATAGCATATTAGTATCAAGTCCCATGTGCATTAAATAATTCATTAATCTGAGCTATGTTTCTCCAAATATGGCAAAAATAAGAGAGGTGTATTAATTATTAAAATTTTCATGTGAGGGTAACATTAATAAGGTAGAATTGGGTAAGTTATGAATTAAATAGGTCATTTTGTATCATTGGAAATTCATTTTCATTATTTGAGTGGAAAACATTTTGAGTTTGAGAGAGAAAAACATGTGGAGGAGAATAGATGCTAGTTTATCATAATATGAGAGGGTTGAGGTATACATTTATGTTGGGGAGGAGGTTCAATTGGTAAGCACTCAAATTTATCCTATTTTTATTACTTTAGTTGTCTGTTTTGTTGGGTTTTCTAAAAAAGGACTGTTTTAGGTTGTTTTAGAGAAGTCTCCACTAGTGTCCCATTCTATGCACTTGTATTTGAAACCTAGCACTACTATCTAAAGTGTGGCACTACTATTTAGTGATACTATCATATAAGAAGTACTAGTGTCTAGTAGGCCCAATATATGATGCTTATTAAGGCTAAATGATTATTGATGCTTGTTTTTGTTTACTAGCTTTAGTTTTTATTTTACTAATGTTAGGTTTGGTTTTAGTATTGAAAGTTGATACCCATATGAGGGAGTTCCATATAGGTAAGATCATGAAGAATATCTAAGGTTCACCTTTTTTTATGTATAGATAGAGGTGATTAATAGAATGGGCTTATGACATGTTGCTTTCCTAGAGCTTATACCTTGGGATAGGCATATGATCATTGTGTTATGTGAGAAGTTGAATGTAGACACATGTATATTTTGTATACCGATGGGTGAGATGACTATGACATTAGAGGATGTATATGGGAACATGTGGTTACCTATCTCTAGGTAACAATATGTATTACAATATGATACTAGTCCTCAAGCTATATAATAGGCATCTAGGTATTTATTTGCCATGAAAATGGGAATTAATCACTTAGGGAGTCCGAGTGACATAATTTTGACCATGATTATGATGGATGGTGTTTTGTGATTATGTAAATTTATAGCTATAATCTTATAGTAATTTATTATCATGGATGGGAGTAGTGTCTCTATCTCTTAAAAGATGCATAAGATAGTGCATGTAGTGTGCATGATGGCAATGTGTACTCTTGTAGTTGTACCATACTATCTCAATTATACACATACTTGTACCACTTTACACAAGATATGAGTGGTGGGGTTATCCATGAAACAACACTATTACATTGCTAAGCATACAAGAACATAGTTGTGAGTATGCTAATGGTACATCTATGAAATAGTTGGGCTAAACCACACGTATTTGTAGAGATGGACTAAGATAGGGCATGCATTGATGAGGAGTATTACATATTATTGATATTTACTAGATAGTTTGATATTATATGATATCATTTATGGACCCTACAAGGGCTATCATGGGTGGCTTAAATATAACACACAATTGAGGTAGATTTAAGTTAGCTATTAGACACATTATCCATAGGATTATATATGAACCTCTTTTCTTGAGAGGTGGGATGATCACAAAGGAAGTATTGGATATAGATCCCCTGAGGGATGTTAATGGTAAGTTAGAAAGTTTTTTTGTATGTTCCTTGTAAACTTGATTATTATTTTTGATATAATAATATTATTATGAATTATATGAATATTTGTAGATAAAGGAGATGAAGAGTATTGAGAGGTCACCATTGAGTCATCACTACATGAGTTAACATGACATATCCTAGATGATGTTGTGGATGATGGATTGGTAGAAAGGGCCACCATTGTAGTTGGGGTGCATGCCCCTTTATTTAATCAGGTGGTAATAATGATTATGACATTCAAGTGAGTAACAATAGATATAGATGATTTATGTATAGACAATCAAAGGCATATCATGCCCTCTTTTAATTCTCTAGGTGAGGTGATTAGTTGTATAATATATAATTATATATGACTTGAATAAGAGTATGATAGGTGTAGGGCTAAACTAGGCATGTACAAGGAGAGATTAGGTGTATCTATATATCCTAATCATGTATATATAATGGGTCCTTGAGTTTTAGTTTTAATGTGCATAATAGTGAGTGTGAGGGAGCTAGTCCTAGCAATCATGTTTGCATCATTAAGTGATGGACCATATTTATATTAAAATGGTGCTCTAAGTTATATATAGATGTTAGTTGTTTAATTTGGTATTGTGTATTGGCATCTAGATCTTGTGATAGTATAGATATTATTATGTATTTTAAAGTTGTTTGATTGTTTGAAATTTTTATGTTTACAATTTTGTTTTAGTTGGAGTAAATTTGATTTATTTTATATGTTTTATGACTATTTTAGGCATGTGTACAGGAGATTATGTTTCGTATTTTAATAATATATGGTTTTTTATATCTCATAAGATGTCTATTTGTACAACATGTGATGGTGAGATGCCCTATATGAACCTAAATGGCATAAAGACCAATGACCATACTACTCATGTTTTTTTTACTATAGACATATAATGTGAAATTGGAGCTACTTATGATGCACTAATGGTATCTAAATGTGTATAATTTGATGAAAAAATATCGATTGGTTGATCTCTAAAACTGCACTCTTAGCTATATGACTTATTACAAATATTTTAATTAGTGTGTGATATGAAGCTAGGTTCTAATCTCTTTAATGATTGACATATAACTTTATTGTTTATCAAACTAAAACTATACTCTTAGGTTGGTAATTATTCCCAAATATTTTGATCAATGTTCATATTAGAGGCACATTTTGAGCTTTGTAGTTATTTCCAAATATTTTGATTGGTGATTATATCCAAACTGTGCCTTTAGATGTATAACTTTTCCCAAATATATTAATCCATGTGCACATTAGAGGTAAATTTTAAACTCTATCAATTGGTTGCCATCATTTTTGAGGCTATGATGTATGAGATTACTCATGAATGTGTGTCTTAGAAGTCATAAGGGTTGTATGATGAGTAACCAATGGTTACTTAAGAACAATGTCATGGGATAACTCTATCATAACGAAATGTGATCTAGGAGAGTGTGGAAAATGAGAGCTTGATCCACATTATGTAAAATATATGATGCCTCTACTAACATGTTGGTCCTTGTGAGCTCAGAGTGCATAACAATGGTCATCTGAATGTCCATTTATCTAGTCAAGATGATAATAATGCTTATGTGGCACCTGGTGCAAACATTATTGTGGATAAATATTCATTGAAGTAAGTGTGATCATCTTCTTATCTATTAATATAATAAATATTTCACAATGCCTAACCTTATCTAAAAATTATATACCGACTCTATGTATATCCTTTGGGTGACTCATTATAGATTGTGCTATGAAGAGTGGCTCTTTACCCTTACTGAGAATTTTGATTGGTTGTTTCTATTCCATTATTTTTTGGATTATAAGTGGAGTAGACTCTTATACCAAATTTGATGACTATTTTTTTAAGTGGAGTAGACTCTTGTACCAAATTTGATGACTATTTTTAAAAGGGATCAATAGCTAAATTTGCCTCTAACCATGTAATTACTATTCCTAACTGTGCCTCTAATGAAATAGCTATGTTCCATAGATTTTTGAATGATTTAGATGTCTAATATAGTAATTTATCCTTGAGAGGAGAGATTAAACCTATAACAAATATGCATTACACTTATAAATCTATTGGCTGATAAATTAACTGATGTAAATAAGCTTTCAACCATATAATGCATTCTGATGTAGGCTTTATCTCACCTTAGTGTAGTGAAGGTAACCTCTCATGTGTGACTAGAGGTACTTTATTTTGTATATAATTCTTAAAAAATACTATCTCTAGCTCCTCATATATGTGTAAATATCCTCATAGAATTAACTTTTTTGTAATAGGAACCATGGATTTCTCATAATTCTGAAGGTGTAAATTTGGATCTCCTTATCTATCAAAAGATAGGTAACACCATTATCTGAAATTGGAGTTGTTACCTCATAGTTAATATTCCATGTGGAATAGGGTTATTTTGTATAGCATTAGCATCAACATAGTATTTTTATTCTTCATTATACAAAGTGAGATGACATACTTATTTTTGCAAAGTACCCACATCATGCATTAAATAAAATAACACTTGTGAAGGTATATTATAATTACTAATGGGTTCATTTAATTCTTTAATTTTTTATGTTTATTATATCCATTAGTATATTAGACTGTTAATATTTTTTAGAAAGGGTTAGTGTGCTCTTAAGATCCTTTGGAGGTGTGATATCTTGGGTCTAGTTAGAGGGAAATGAACTATCACCCTAGTTTGGGTTTTTTTGATAAATACATTCTACTATAATAAGGGGGTTAAGGGGGATTAGTTGGTATGTTTTATATTGTTCAGTTGGGTAGGAGTATCACATATTGGTTGAATACTTTCTTATTTAGTCTCTAGTGAATGGAAATTATGCACATAAGAATGTGTGTGTGTGTGTGTGTGTGTGTGTGTGTGTGTGTGTGTGTGTGTGTGTGTGTGTGTGTGTGTGTGTGTGTGTGTGTGTGTGTGTGTGTGTGTGTGTGTGTGTGTGTGTGTGTGTGTGTGTGTGTGTGTGTGTGTGTGAATTTGAACTATTTTTTGGTTGAAATAGAGAGATATGTGAGGTAAGATATTAATTAGGAGTAGATTCTATGTCATCTTCAACATAATAACAATAGTCATCATTATCGCATGGTTCATCAAAATCAAAATTTAATTCATTTGAAGAAGTAAGATTAGAAGATGTACCATCCACATTATCATTAAGAGAAAGAGAAGGAGAAGTTTTCAAATATTTACTATTATGAAATGTATCATCATATGTAGGTGAAACGTAAGGCATTTGTTCACTAATCACTTTTTTAATTCAATCATGATCATTACTTTCTATTTTGGAATCAAGAGAAGGGGAAGTACAAACCATGTTTTCTTTTCAAAAATAATGACATATAAGATAAGAGTTAGAAACATGTGCATTATATATTTTTTGAAAAGAATCATTGCATTGATCTCGAAATGTGAATTATGGTGATAAATTAATTTCATATACCTATGTTTGTGTATTTATAAAAGGTGTAACATCATTTTTATTCTCTTTTTAAAATGTAATTGTGAAGGATAAAAAATATGCATTATTCTTATCTACTTTACATGAAGTATACAAAATTAATTTTTGTGTAGTGCACTTCTATTGATTTAGTTTAAATAATGAAGTAGAAAAAGTGGTTGGAAATATAAGATCACAATGAAATTAAACACTACCAATAGGAGGTTATTTTGACATTATATTGGTAATTTGATTTTTGGGAGTAAGATAAGAGTAAGACTAAAGATAAGATGATGCATATAATGTATCTGAATGTTCATTTGTATTTTCATGTTCATAATAATCCTCATATCCATCATTATGATAATAGTCATCATCATCATTATAAATGAAGTCATTATTATGATCTAATGTACAATCTTCAAAATTAGTCCATTTATTGTTATAATCATGAGAGAAATTTAAGATTTCATCAAGTGGATGAGGGTTAGGATACTTTTAAGATGTCATCTTAAACTTTCCAAAGAAGATAGTGTGAACAAAGAATCATAATAACATAAGAGGGAAAATATAATCTAACATAAGTATGTGTACAATGTGTTAATTTTTTGAACAAAGATTATGCTAGGAAAATATGATAATTTTTAAAACCATAATTGATCATGTTTTGTGTGTACAGGCACCTAATATGTGGATCTAAGCTTTTGATTTTAGGGTTGTGTTTGTAAATATTTAAATAAAATAAAAACTCTAGTGTAGGATTAATTAAATTAGCTAACTTAATAAAAAAAAGATTTTTTTAACCCTAATTTAATGTACCAAATTTAGAGAAAGTAAACCTTGAGGAAATTAATATTTTAAAGAAATATTTGAAGTAAGATGGGTTCACCAAATATTTTAATACTTTAGGGTTTTACTATGTAAATCTTAAGCTAGATTAAAGGGATGGATTTGTATCTAATCTAGAATAAAATTAGAAATTACCACTTCTATCAAAATTTCCCAAAATAGTAAATGAAAAGAGAAAAAGAACTTATCTAGATATATACATAGTTTTTGATAGATTAGGGTACTAGAAATGACTGAGAAGACATAGAGTGATCTCTCATATGCTGAGTATTTTTTTAGATCTAGCTCTAGATAATAGTGCCTCCTTTAGGATAGTAGAACCATGTGGCACTAGTGTTTGATTATGGTGTTAGTCATGAAAAATATATAAGAGAAGGGCCATAAAGGGGTTATGACTCAAACATAGGAGAAAGGGCATGTCAAACACTAAATCCAAAAGTGGACACTATCCCCATATGGTGCTACTATCCTCAAAGTGTTGCTAATGTCTTAAGGCTCAAAAAAGAAGAAAAATCAAGGATAATAAGCTAGGGGCCTTTGGGATTAGGAAAATGTGACCTATGACTATTAGGGGTGTTAAAAATAGGGAAAATAAGACATAAAAAGATCAAAAGAGTCAATATGACCATGTTAACAAGGACTATAACCATCACTAAGACCCTTTGTGTGAAAGAGAAACAATAGACATAGTACTTGTGGTTTAAAAAAATTAGGGTATTAACATCATTAATGTTATATATAGTACTATCATCCCCATTAAATGGAGGTTGTGGATTTATTCCCATAATATGATAATCTTCCTATAGGATGCAAATATAAGAAGATGCTACACAAGGGTTTCAAAACAAACATAGAGGGACAATATTTTAGAGATGCCTAAGTAATGGTAGTGGTAAAGGATAGAAAGATATATGAATAATTTTATTTATTATAGATGTGACAAAGAAGGGAAAATATATTTTAATTGTCCACATTATCATGCACAAGATATGAGGAAAGAGTATAATACAAGAGATATTTTTCTAATGAATAAGAACACAATGTATAGGTCCCTAAAGATGTAAGAGAGACTATTGTTATAATGAAAACAATGATAGCTGTAGGGAAAGAACTTATGTAGTATAAATATAATGCTGAGTAATGGATTCATATGAATATTTTTTGATAAAATTATAGTTTACTAATAAAGGGATGTAAATTTTTTATTTATGGTTTAATTTTTAAAAATATGGATTCTACACAAATGAGATATAAATTATTTGTAAATTTTGAGAAACACCCCGATCCTTACTATGTTTCTTACTTTAAAAATGGAAATACATCACTATTGATAATATATGTTTAATAAATTTTAACAAAGGAAAGACTTAATGGGATGAAAGTGCCATATTATTTTAACTTGAAAAGGGCATGGAATTTATTTTTGGCTAGTCTAGGGAAACATGAGAGGAAAGTAGTTCATTATGGAGAGAGGAATGCATATACCTTTTGGAAGGATATTTCAAGGATAGCTCAATTTCCTTTTCAAGATAAAATATAGTTACACAACCTATTTTCCACAAAATAATTTATCAAATAGATAAATATGATAGTATTTTGTTGTTCATTAATGCAAAATAAGGAGGAATGGGTGGATATGAAAATAAA
>JARHVA010007051.1:117500-125000 GCA_037957365.1 Torreya grandis
GTGTGTGTGTGTGTGTGTGTGTGTGTGTGTGTGTTCCAATTAAGTTGTGTAGGAAGCTTCTAAGTAATTTAGTATTGAAATTCTATTAAGTGTGTTTAACATTAGAAAATAGTGATTTAAATGCATTATAAATGTGAATTAGATTAATTTAATATACATAACAAATAGATTAGTAGCTAAAAAACTTAACTATTCACAAAGACTAGTGATATACATAGATTGATAACCCCTTGATAAAATATACACCCTTGGTTTGAATTTTAAATTGTATCACCACCACCACCCACAAATGAACAAGAGTTATTGTTTTGTAAATAATATATTTTGGGAACCTATTATGATGCATCTTTTTTACAGAAGCCTAAGAAATGGTATTTAACATTACAATATGATTAGGTTATATATAATAGTTCAATAAACTAGTCCTATGACATGTAAACATTCCAAAAAAAAATGGAATAAATTAAAAAAAATTATTAGATTTTAGTACAACTATCAATTACATATTACGTAAGTGATGATGAAAATGAATTTATAGATCACATATAGTAGATGCAAGGTGAAGAAAGGAAAAGGATAGAAGAAAGTAATGACATGTATAAGTAAAAAGCATATGTGATTAGGATAAAGAATATGTTTGAGGATATATATTTATTGATGATGTATATGGAAAATTATTTTACCCAAATAGTGTAAAACAAATGTAACTATATGAAGATTGTCTTGTACAAGATTGTGAATAAAATAAATGATAATGCTTATGAGGTAAACTTGGCATAAAATTTTGATACTTATCTATTGTTTATTATTTATATTTATATTTATATGAATTAATGAATAATATAATGAAGGGGTATAATAATAATTTAATTGTATGCATATAGGTTGTGGCCATGAAAACTATGCATACTAGGCACAAATGTTACATTAAGTATTTGGTACAGTTGGAAGGATTAGAATAGAAGGATAAAACCTATTTATAAAATAGGAATAAAATAGTTTGGATAGGGAAAAATGATATAAATTGAGCATAATAACTAGTAGGATCTAATTTATTTTCATCCAAATGAGGATGATATGGGAACATATCTTGTGAATGGCATAAATTTTTAAAGCAAACTCCATTTGAGACCATTTTAAAAAATGAATATATTGATGAGATTCATGAATATCTAAGTGTAACTATCTTGCAATCACTATTTTTTACAAATTTATCTACTTACTTGATCAATAACTGGATTCATTTACAAGAAATCCTAGGTAAGTGAAAGCTATGTCTAGGATCTATATAAATTATAAAAATAGTTTGGTTTTGTGCTAGCATGGTTTTAATACCACATGGTGTGTTTATTTATATGGTACCATTTAAATAAACATTTTTAAATGTATATATTTTCACATTAATAAGAAATAGACTTCTTTTTGAAATTTTACATTACTTTTACGTATGCATGTTTTCTAGATACAACAAATCTATGTCGTAGAACCTAGCTTGAGGATGATGTGATTATACTTACATAGGTAGTTCAAGGTATGTGCTTAAATACTGATATTTACACTTTGACACATGAATGCATTCAATCACAAACACACATCACATTAGGGAGACAATAAATGCGGGTAAAAATCTTTTTTCGTTATATATTTAACCCGTTTATATACACTTTATCCACTTGTCTATATTAAACTATTTTAGGAAACTTATTACCCCACACTAATCTTTCTCTGACTTCATACCTCATAGGCATATTTATCCTTTCCATGTTTTAAAATTATTTTCATACCTTAGGATTTTGTTATAAAGTCCATATATATATGTCTCTTCATCGATGGATTCAAATAAGGTTACCATTAAATATATTGCATGTGGATTTAGTAAGATTGAAAATGTGTCCTATTTATGTTTTATGGATTCTCATAACCTAAATTATTTGTTTGTTCATTTAATTTTGTGATGTAGGAACATCACTAACCATTATATATAATGGCCAATTTGTCATGTTTTGAGTCCTTTTCAATTTTTTTTAGTCATCTTAACTATGTAGGAATCAATTTTAGGTTTTAGGTCCTTGTCAATTTTAAATTAGAGGAGTATTGGCATTTTCTAGTCAAAACATTGGTTTGAATTTTCAAATGTTGTTGAGTATTTTAGGATATAATAAAGGATCAATAATGATCAACCCATACAAGGTGCACATAGAAATTTATTTTGGTGGTTATATGTAGGTTTGCACATTCTCAACATATAAGAGTTAGTCATGATTGTTAAAGTCTTTGAAATAGATAGTTGCTATGTGTAATGATTAATTCAAGGCAAGAAAGAAGAGTTTTTGGGGTGAATTTTAAAGTGCAACTAAGATACACCCCAAGGGAAAGATTGTATGTTTTTTTGTGTGTCAAAAATTAAACCAACAATCCCTATTTTCTTTATAATTACAATGTAAGTTGACTATGCATGAATGAAGGAAGGAGTATTGACAGTAAGTACTTGATAATATTGTGTCTTTGGTAAGTTTGTTTTGATTATTTTATGTTTATAATAATATTTATTCATGTACTTTAAAAATTATTTTCATAATTTCAAGATGTACACAATACCATACCCTATTTCTATGTACAAGCAATGGAATGACAGTTTGTTAGTTAAGAATAAACAATGATGGAATGCGTTAGTAAAGCAAGTTGATAATAATATTGGTGTTATTTTAAAAGTGTAAATATATATTTTTATTATGGTTATGCCTGAATTATTTTTTATAGTAGTTTACATTCTCTTAGAGATATTTCAAGGTCATAGTCTTTCATACCTTGTGTTGTTGACATTCTAAGAATTGGAGAATTGAGCATGCATTTTTAAGAGAGGGATAAATTGTAAGTTGAATTGTTTGATAAGAATTGGTATTTAAATCATATAAAATTTATTGATAAACCCATATGCCTTTGAATACATCATTACTTCATTAACATAAAATTAACTCTATAGATGATTATGTTTCTATACATAGTCAAGTAATATCTTGTTGGAAAAGTTAAACAGAGGAGATACATAGAATAAGTGTTGATTTATTAAGATGTGTAAAAATATTAATAAATTCATATAAAACTCATTTTATTTTATAATTCATTTTGGAATGATATAAGATAAAGAACCTCTTATTGGATCCCAAATAGTCTTATGCATGTGTGCATAGTTTGTTCAGAATGTGAATGTGTCAACCCTTAGAAGCTACCAAGTGGGATTTAAATGCATTTGAAAGTTACATAGAGGTTGAGGTAGTCATAAAAAATATTTAAAGTCATATGAAATGTTATATAAAGGCTAAATATCAAATTTACACTCTCTTAAGTGATACAGTCAACTGTAAACCCTAATTTAGGGTTTCATAACTAAATTTGAATTTGTGGAAGAATCCACTAGTGGTAAAATCAAAATATTTGTGGAAATCGTGGTAATAAGGTCATTAAATGTAATTTTTAGTTTTCATTTTTTTACTTTACCTATGTATATAATCTATAAGTGTCTAAGTGTAAATAGGGTTCTATAAGACCTCAAAGGCTGAATCAGAGGCTAACAAAAGCCTAGATAAGTGGGTTTAAAGGTGAACTAGGGGATAAAACTTATTGTATATGAAAAATAATATATAAGGTATATATAACTAGGAATAGTTTTCCAATTTAGTATCGTACATGTCCATGGCATGCAATTGATCCAAAAAAAAGACTACTAAAAGGACTGTCTCAAAGTGACAGTGAATAGGAAATAATTGTAAAGGGAGATTTTGGAATATGAAAATGAGGATAGTAATGGATTGAATGAGAAGGATAGTGATCTTATAAGTATCAAAGAGGATATATTTTTTGCACAATTAATATACTAACATGTTTGTTAACCTGTATTGAATGAGGAATGAAAGTCTATGTGAGGAAAGTGACTAAATGTTCATGAACCACAAGAGAGGACAAGTTGACTAAATATAAGAGGAGTCTAAAAAAGATATTCAAGATAGAGATAAATAATATATGGAACCAAATAATAATATATGTTTATAAACCAAATAAGGACAAACAAGACAACCAAAATATTAGATCTAGGTGGTAGTTAGGCAGAGGTATGCATTGGTGAATGATTTCTTGGTTTCATACATGAAATAAAAATTGTGTGATAACCTATGCATTATTTGTTATCAAAGTATAGAATGATTAATGGGAATATAAATCAAAGAAATTATACAAGCATAAGGTACATGTTTCATTATGTTTTCAATTTATGTTTTGATATGTTCATGACTAGTGTGAAGGTATGAGTGCAATTTTTAGAGGTGGTAAGAATACATGAAGCCATTGAAGGCTTGATGAGAGTGAGGGATATTGGGAAAGATTAAGAGATAATCTCAAAAGTGAGCTTAAGAAAGATGATAATCCTACTTAAAGGATAAGAAGAGTGAGAGATCTAGTTAAGGTTAAGAGAGAGAAGAAGATAGACTCAAGAGAAAGGCCATGATGTGGCAAGTAGGAGAAGACATGTTAGAGAGAATAGGTCTAGATGACACCAAGGAGTTGATAGACATCTTGAATAAAATGAATATAGAGATAGAAATGAGGAAATATGGCATGAGAGAGAATAGATACCACAAAGAGAAGGTGCATGAAGACACCAAGAAGAGGTTAGAGATGGAGAAATAGATAGTAGTGATGTGGCAATAGTTGGATGAGATGATAACCATGCTAGAGAAGATAAGAGAGAGTGAAAGCCTACATTTTGGATGGGTGATGAAAAAGAATCCAATAAAATGTCCAACCAAGATACATGTGAAGCAAATAAAGGTGTAAGCTATGAGAGAGGAAAGAAGGTAGAAGAGGTTTCTATGCACGTAACTAAAGAGAGAAATACAATGGTTTTGGGATCTTGAGCAACATAGAGATAAGAAAATGAAGAAGAGAAGTACGTTAAAGAGGACAAGATAAGTTTGAGTGAAGAGATAGAAGGAGAATCACATGTTAAAGTTATTAGAAATATTGAGTTGAAATAGATGGATTTTTATTTTTCCACCAATGGGAGAGTAAGGTGATGTGGATGAGTATACAAAAGAGGAGTAGTGGATGTGGTAGAACATAATTGAAGAGTTAGATGATTTAAGTCTCATAAGAGAAAAAGAGAGCATCATAGTAGCTGAGTTGGCATTGAGATAAATCATGAGCCAAGATGAAGAAGAGATATCATCTAAAGAAAAAAGTGAAGACCAAATGAGAAATAAAGATGAGGATTTGATTGACATGTTTACTTCATGTACAAGTCATTGGACACAAATAAATGAGAAGAAATTTTTCATGATTAGATTGAAGATGAAAAACAAGAAGAAGAGAAACAAAAGAGGATATATAATAAGTTTAAACAAGAATAAAAAAGGACTATGTGTGTAAAATTGACCTTGGTATCCAGGTGGAATAAGGAGATTAGAAAATAACCTCAAAGACATATCATTTATAACATTTATAAAATGTTTTTATGTGATCCTTGATCATATGATGTTGGAGCATCACTATTTTTTGTATATATTGGCCAGTTTGTCATGTTTAGAGTCTTTATCAAATTTTTTTAAGTCATCTTGATTCTGTATGACTCAGTTTTAGATTCTAGGTCCTTATCAATTTTGAATTAGAGGAGTATTGGCATTTTCTTGCCAAAACATTGGTTTGAATTTTCAAATGTTATTTAGTAGTTTATAGGTATCAATGCTATAATTTGTGTGGTTATTATATAATAAAGGGTCAAGAATTATGAACCCATATAAGGTGCACATGACAAGTCATCTTTGTAGTTATAGGTAGGTTTGCACATTTTCAATGTACAAGAGTTAGTTATGATAGTTAGAGTCTTTGAAATAGATAGTTGTTACATGTAACGATTCATGTAGGAGCATCACTATTTTTTGTATATATTGGATAGTTTGTCATGTTTAGAGTCTTTATCAAGTTTTTTTAAGTCATCTTGATGCTGTATGACTCAATTTTAGATTCTAGGTCCTTATCAATTTTGAATTAGAGGAGTATTGGCATTTTCTTTCCAAAACATTGGTTTGAATTTTCAAATGTTATTTAGTAGTTTATAGGTATCAATGCTATAATTTGTGTGGTTATTATATAATAAAGGGTCAAGACTTATGAACCCATATAAGGTGCACATGACAAGTCATCTTTGTAGTTATAGGCAGGTTTGCACATTTTCAATGTACAAGAGTTAGTTATGATAGTTAGAGTCTTTGAAATAGATAGTTGTTACATGTAATGATTCATTTAGGGTAAGCGAGAAGATTTTTTGGGTTTGGCTTTGAATTTTAATGAAGATACACCCCAAGGGAAAGAATGAAAGTTTTCTAGTGTGTGAAAACCTGAAACAATAGTTACTATTTTTTATACAATTGTAATGTAATTTGACTATGCATGAATGAAGGGGTATTAATAATTAGTACTTGATAATATTGTATATTTTATAATTTAGTGTTGGTTATTTTGTGTTTATATTAATAATTATTATTTTACCTTAAAAACTCTTTTGATATTTTCAAGATATAGATAATACCATACCTTGTTTTAGTGTATAAGCAATGAAATGACAATTTACTATGTAAGAAAGAAAAGTGATGGAATGTGTTCGAAAAGCAAGTTGAAAATAATATTGGTGTAATTTTACAAGTGGATTTTTTATTATGGCTATTACTCAATTATTTCATATAGAAGTTTCAAATCTCTTAGAGATATTTCAAGGTCATAGTCCTGCATACCCTGTGTTGTTTACATTCTATGAAAAGGAGAACTGAGAATGCATTTTTGAGAGTGGGATAAATTATATATTTAATTTTTTGATAATAAGTGGTATTTAAATCCTATAATAGTTATTTATATAATATTATGCCTTTGAATACATTAATATTTCATTAACAAAGCATCAGGTCTATAGATGATTGTGTTTCCATACACAATCAAGCAATATCTTATTGAAAAAGTTGAACATAGGAGATACACAGAATAAGTGTTAACTTATTAAGATGTATAAAAATATTAATAATATCATATAACACTTATTTTTATTTATAATTACATTTGGAATGATATAAGGTAAAGTACCTCTTATTGGGTCCCAAACAGTGTTGTGCATGTGTGCATAGTTTATTCAAATTGTGAATATGTCAACCCTTACAAGATACCTAGTGAGATTCCAATCCATTTAAAAGTTGAATGGAGATTAATAAAATCTTAAAAAAATATTTAAATTTGTATTAAACATTATATAAATGTTGAAAATTAATTTTTCACTCTCTCGGGTGATACAGTTAACTCTAAACCCTGATTTAGGGTTTCATAACTAAATTTTAATTTGTTGAAGAATGCACCAGTGGAAACCTAAGAAAATTTGTGGAAATAATTTTAATAAGTTAATTTAAAGGAATTTGGAGTTTAATTTTCTTTACCATACCTATGTGTATAGTATATAAGCCTCAT
>JARHVA010007051.1:135000-145000 GCA_037957365.1 Torreya grandis
GTAGCCTATAGGTGTGTGGGATTGGAGATTTATCAGATCCTAGGGGTTCATCTCAGACTTAGTACTTTGTGCAGTAAACCAAGCTCGGTTAGATTCTACGTGCCTAAGTTAAGTTGGCTATTTGAGGATAGTTTTGATAAATCTACCTTTACTTACAATCATAGTTGAGCAAAGAGATTGTTATTTTTGAACAATGTTTTTCCAAATAGGGATATTAATTTCACACTAGAATATGTGTGGTGTTTATTTTGTCTACTGATCATGGGTCATGACATCACAATCGTAGAGATAAAATATGGGTAGTTATATGATATTATAGAGGTAGTCATTGTGGAAAGGATAATATAAGTGACAATTTTGTTGTCACAAATATCATTAGTTATACTATTTCACATTTATATAATTATTTATGTATCTTGATTATTTTATTCATTACTATATAACTATTATATTTGCACTCACATATGGGTTGTGTTTGATCATCTAGGTTATGGATGATCATGAATTTATTTATAGTTTGGGTTGTTCCATGTTAAGCTACTTATATCCAGATTTATAATATTTGAATATGGAGAAGGGCACTAATGGCCTTATTTTTAAGGACACTACTAACATAATTTCTCATGATCATATTTCCATTATTTGGCCTCTAAGGTTACCTTTGGTAATGTGGATGGTATCAAGGCCATATGTGGTGAGATGGGTCCTTGCATAAGATTTTAGAGCCAATGGACAAGAATTACTATTTTTAGATAGAATTTTCACAAGTGTTAGGCCAACTAGATAGTATAAAGGCATTATATATTTCACCTCAAATTGTACAAGGATGGATAGACAATGTGACTCCTTCACATTATCATTTGATTTAGGTATTGGTATGGGCATATACAAAACTTCTATTTTCATCATATTATGATGAAATTTAGGATAAAATACGATTAAATGCCAACATTCCATGTGTGAAAGTACACATTTAGAAGTTCAATTTGAGAGGGAGAGGTGTATGCCTATATAACCACTAAGATAAGTTACATACAAGATGGGGATGCAAAACCCTTTTTATGGATATTGGATGTGGTGTTGTTGGTGTTATTACTTGGTATATAACATGGTGGATTGGAGTGAATATACTATCTATGTTTCCATTGGTAATATTTTTGATATAAAGTGTTAATAATGTAAATTAGGGTGGAGGTCAAGTTGTTATAAGTGTGTCCTTAATAGGAAAAAATATGGAAAGTGAGTTTAGTGTTGGAGGATATAGGACTTAATCAGCTCCAAGAGGGTAAATTATGGTGTTAGGATCCATTACACATGAAATACTCATTGGTGATGGTAATCATATTTTTATTAATGTTATATCATTTATATACACTAATTATATTTATTGGATGTTAATTATTGCAATTTTGCATATTCTTTATAGTGTTTATGATTTGTATAACTATGACATATGGGTTTTTATGGGGCTTTATATCAGACAACTTTGAGGTAGATATGTTATTGGAGAGGGATAATTTTATTAATGTATTATATATTTATCTATTTTGTACTATATCTTAGAATAGTGCATATTTATTCATTGAGCATTAGAGATTTGAGCATATGAAGGCCCATTTGATGAATTTTCAGTAGTAGAAACAAAAATTCAAAGGAAGTGGGGGAGAATCCATGGATCCCCAATAGAGGATTTCATACCTACATTAATTTTAGATTTGGGTTAGGTAGATTATGTACATATGTGAGCTCACATAGATTTATCATGTTATTGGACCATGTAGACATAGATTTTAGATGAAATTGTCATGTTAGAAGTAGATATAAGGTAAAACCCTTAGATGTTGTTGAAAGCAATGCCATTGGAAATTGTATGGATATATTTATGGCAATTATGATGATTGTATCTCCACTATGAGTCATATGAGGTGATTATAATATGATGTACTTGGATCATTTGAGCTAAGTTTTTAATTATGTATGATACACTACCCTTTATGGTGCGTGTATATATCGATATGAATGATGAGTTTTTTGGACTACTATTTTGTCTTTATTTGTATTAATTATTCAAACAAGCAGTAAACTATGAAGATATATATTTTCTAATATATAAACTGAGTAGATCTAAATGTATAAAAAATTAATTAATTGCTTTGTAATATTTATATAAAATGAATAAAGGAATTAAGATACTCATATTATTACTATTATATTTGGGTCTAATAATATGTGTAGGTGAAACATAGGACTAAAAATATATAAAAAATTTATCAATTTCTGAAATTGATTATTTGGACCTAATTAGATGAGTTTGGTAGAAACACGATTCTTAAGAAAATTTAGAGCCATATGAAATCTACTTGGATCATCCTTGGAAGATGTACTAGACTATTTTAACACAAATCATTATTCCTACATATAAACCATAATTTTGTGTCATATTATATGCTTACTATGTGTACATGTCCATAATTTTAAATGCTTCACCTTGAAACCCAACCTCAAATTTTGACTCTATATTTACCTTAAAATGGAGATGGAAAATATGGGTTTATCTAACCTCAACCATACCTTATTATATAACTTGAAATTTACTACATTTAGAACACTATTAAGAGAGATCAAACGTTATGTAGTTGTCTTAGTTAGGTGTACGTGTTTAATATCAATCTTATAATATGGATTCAATCAATAAATTTGATTTAAAAACATGAAATTGTGAAAGCTTGAGTTCGATTGAGTGATTCAAACTTATATAGGGATTTCTAGTTTGAGGGGTTTATGATTTGTAAGATTCATGGCTATTCTTATCAATGTGTAAATGTATAAAATTCCTCTTAAGAATTGATAAATAGACTCTTTCCATATAAGAATAGGCTTAGGAATTATGTGTATATGTGTATGCACACACAAATAACTCTTTTGGTAAATGTTTATATCATTGACATGTAAAATTTACATGTTAACCCATAGTAAAGCTTTGAATTTGGGTAAATTAGCATTAAAAGGTGCATAGATAGGTCTAGTACATGAAGAAAGATCTTATAGTTAGGTCGATATAACTATAACAAAAGGCATTTAATAAATATTTAAAAATTGTCTAATTATTTTGAGACAAATTGATTAGGATAATAGCAAAATCATTGATAGAGTAAGGAATTATAGTACATGACTGATATTAAATAGATAATGCTTAATCCATAGATATTGAGTGGCTAGGAAAGAGTGTTATAAATATTCATATGTGTATAAATAAGTCATATATAGTAAGGATATCTCTATACTAATATTATAAAGCATTTAATACCATATTTAAGTGACTACTAATTTCCCATTTTATTTTAGTATTTAAAATTATATGATTAAAAAGATAAAGAGATTATGTAGCTTAGTGTGTAGGTACACTTGGTCTATAGGATAAGTCGTAAAGTTTAAAGATTTCTCCATGTAACCGTAAATTGTAAAATATATCTATAAATTTCAATATACAATATGAAATCTAAATTAAACTATATCTATAAAAAAATTTAAGTTTGAAGATCAAGAAAGAAATACCCTTGTGAATAGTAGAACCATGATTCTTTCTTTAACATGGGGGACTAGGTTGATTATCCATGAAGGTGAGTTAAAATGTATAAAACATGGGTTAGGAAGACAATTTCCCAAACCCTCATGAATATGTAAAAGTTATTGTCCATTGAATGACATAGAACCTCAACCACACTAGACATTTAACTGAATTTGAACCTATACTAGGTTTAATGTGGAAAATTTGAACCACATACTAGGATGTTATCTAAATGTGGATCCACATACTAAACTCATATGTAAATATAAATAGAATAAATATAATATTTTAGGAAAAAATTAGATTCAAAATGATACCTTCAGAACCATCTCGAAAAAATAAAATTACATGTATGAACAACAACCATGCCCCATAATATAATATAACTATCCCAATATGATATACTTCCATAAATTTATATGTCAATACTACCCTAATAATATAGATAAAATAAACATCTTGTCATTCATATATTAAATTTATACATATGAATTACATTTTACCCCCAAAATCTATCTCAATTTTTAAATATCTATGTGATACTCTAAACCAATCTAATAATATAAACACTCATAATCATTTCATTTATCCTAAAATATGAAAATTTGTGTATGAAGGTTTGAATTTATATGATAATCTCACTAGTATTCTAGCATTTGAGGTTAGGAATGTATATTGAAAATCACTTATCTCAAAATAAAAGAGTTATATACACAATGTTACATAGAAATTTGTAAAGCATGTGAATCATATGTTAACATGAGCAAATGTTTTATTATAACTTAGAATTAATTGGTGTATTAGATATAATAAATATAAAATGAATTTAAGGGTATAAAATGGTGTAGCTTTTAACTATAAAAATGGCAGTAAATAATGAAAAATGCAAATATGATTTAGCTGATTTTTCCTTGATAGACTGATAAATAAGACTAAATGATAATTGGAAGTGACCAAATTATACTGATTATGTACATGAAATTAAAATAAAAACTATTCTCTTTATTCTTTAAAAATTACAAAAAAATATTTAGGATCAATTATAGTTAATATATTCTTTGAGTGAATATTCATCTATGCAATAAAATAAGAAACTGATGGCACAATTTATTTCACCTACTCGAAATGTGCATGCATGAAAAATATTTACCTTCAATTATGCACAAATAACTTAAAAATGACCTCTTCAATGTTAAAACCCTATCATGGTTTGTGATGGATAAAAAACTAATAAAATAAAAGGAGGTAGTGTAATGGGCCAAGATAAACCCAATCACCCTCATGATGATCTATTTTTACCTAATTATTTGATACTCTAAGGATAGAATTCAAGCCAAAGTAGTTATCTCACCTAGAGTGCTTAGTGCGATAGTGTTCCTTTGATACATATATGGATCTAGATATGTATTGAATAGTTGAAAATTCTTTGCTTGAATCAGATATAATATGTTCATGACTTAGATAAAGGCTACTTCATGTGATTAAAAATAATTTATTACATGATAGGGAAGCTTTCCTCAATGTAAAATAATATAAGTGTACCATAGTATGGAAATCTAAAAGTAGTAAAATAGGGGATTTATATGTGCCTTTATAATAACAAAAAAGGGTAAAATCACATGTTACATATCCTAAAAATATATGCCAACTAGCAAAGTGTCATGTCCCCTTTTTCGTGGACATTGACAGACTTGATGATTAGCCTATTATGCGACCTTCGTAGGCTGATGGGATGGATAGAGGGTCTTGAGGGAGCTGGGCTTGATTTGATTCATAGGATTTCTACATTTGATTCTCATTCAGGTTATTTCAGACATATTTGGCTAGGGCTCCTACTTTTTAGGGATATTTGATATGCAGCGGAGCACCTTTATTATGGTATGGTTATGTGCGGAATCACTCCCTAATTCACTAGCTTTGATCGGTTCGTCAATCCGACATGTATTGAGGGAGATATTAATATTTGATTGATTTAATCAAATATTAATTATTTAGCCTATTTTTAATTAGATAGAAACCCTAATTCTAATTTAAGAAACCCTAATTAGGGCAAGCATATCTTTTTGAGGGTGTAAGGGTTTCTCATGGAGGCCATTGTTCATTAGATATAGATTATTGATTATTGATATTGATTTTGAGAATTTCTTCTGTGAAGACTAAGCCTAGGGTTCAAGGATTCCATTTGCATTGGAGAACGTTCCCTCTTCAGTGTGTGCAATTAAGAGGCTGTGGAATATCAGCTGATCTATTGCCAAAGTGTGAGATAGCTTCATCCAGAAGTTATCATAGAATTTCAGGTTTGAGAGATAACTTCACACAGAAGTTATTACAGATATTCCAGGTATTTCTTTATTCTTGTTTTGATTCAATAAATTATACAGCTAGAGATCTTCTGTGCTAGAAAAGTATATTTTCAGATCAGGGGTTGAAAATACAGATGTTGTGCTTAATTGGCGGCCGTACAAAGTCTGTACAGGTCCGTACTGATCAGTGCAGGAACCGACTTGGGCAGACAGAGGGTTTTCAATGACCGACATCGGTCGACTGAAGACCGACGTCGGCAGAAAGCCGACCGACAGAGACCGACGTCGGTGAGATATTGACCGACGACGGCGACTGTGTGTCGACACAGAAGGGCCGAGACCTTCCAGAATTCAATTTTCACTTCCAGTTTTGATAAGCCAGGGTTTTTAAGACTGTATTTCATATTTATATGCATAAGGAAGGACTGCAATTGCAATAGTTTAGAAGAACAAGTGATAAGATTTGTAATTTGCTATTAAGAGACTATATTATTATGATCATTCTAAATTTATTCAATAGAAGTTATATCTTATTCAGAGTTTTTTTGTGTTGCTATATTTCCTGTTTTGGAGGGGATATTATAGTGGTATCAGAGTATTGTAGGAAAAAAGAAGCCCCTAAGTAAGGGACATCACACTGATACCACTGTGATGTCCCTTACTTAGGGGCTCTTTTTCTTCCTACAAAATCTTTGAACAACTGTAATATCCCCTTCAAACAGGGAATATATAAAATCATAAAGCTCTGATCACAGATACAAACTACAAAATAGATTCAAGTATGCATAAACAAATCACAGATCTTATCATTCATTCAGATGATTACAAAAGATGTCCTTCTAAACTATTACAATTATAGTCCTCTCTTATGCATATAAAACATGAAATACAGTATTAAAAACCCTGGCTTAGCAAAACTGGAAGTGAAAATTGAATTCTGGAAGGTCTCGGCCTGCTGTGTAAAAAACATAGTCACCGTCGTCGGTAATACTGCCGCTGTCAGTGGCTAATACTGCCGTCGTCGGTAATACTGCCGTCATCGGTAGATAATATTGCCGTCGTCGGTAATACTGCCGTCGTCGGTAGATAATATTGCCGTCGTCGGTAATACTACCGTCGTTGGTAGCTAGTGGATCTGTACGGACCTGTACAGACTTCGTACGACCTCCACTAAATCACAACCTGTCTGTTGGACCTCTGATCTGAAGGTATATGGCTCTAATACAGAAGATCTCTATCTGTATAATTTATTGAATCAAAAACTAAAGAAATAAATACCTGGAATATCTATGATAACTTCTGAGTGAAGTTATCTCTCAACCCTGACCTCTATGATAACTTCTGGATGAAGCTATCTCTCAAATTTGTACCTCTGTGATAACTTCTGGATGAAGCTATCTCTCAATTTGGCAATAAATCAACTGATATCTCACAGCCTCTAAATCACACACAATGAAGAGGGAACGTTCTCCACTGCAATGGAATCCTGGAACCCTTGGCTCAGTCTTCACAGAAGAATTTCTTCAAAAGCAATATCAATTCATTTCATACATACATCATCAATAATGGCCTCCATGAGAAACCCTTATACCCTCAAAAAGATATGCTTGCCCTAATTAGGGTTTCTTAAATTAGAATTAGGGTTTCTAATTAAAAATAGGCTAAATATTTAATATTTGATTAAATCAATCAAATATTAATATCTCCCTCAATACATGTCGGATCCTCGAACCGATCAAAGCTAGTGAATCAGGGAGTGATTCCGCACATAACCATATCAAAATAAAGGCGCTCCACTGGATATCAAATATCCCTAAAAAGTAGGAGCTTGGGCCCAATGTGTCTGAAATAACTTGAATGAAAACCAAATGTAGAAATCCTATGAATCAAAGTCAATCCAAGCTCCATTATGACCCTCTATCCATCCTATTAGCCTACGAAGGTCTCATAATAGGCTAATCATCAAGACTGTCATGTCCCCTTTTTCGTGGACATTGACAGACTTGATGATTAGCCTATTATGCAACCTTCGTAGGCTGATGGGATGGATAGAGGGTCTTGAGGGAGCTGGGCTTGCTTTGATTCACAGGATTTCTACATTTGATTCTCATTCAAGTTATTTCAGACATATTTGGCCAGGTCTCCTACTTTTTAGGGATATTTGATATGCAGCGGAGTGCCTTTATTATGGTATGGTTATGTGCGGAATCACTCCTTGATTCACTACCTTCGATCGGTTCATCGATTCGACATGTATTGAGGGAGATATTAATATTTGATTGATTTAATCAAATATTAATTATTTAGCCTATTTTTAATTAGAAACCCTAATTCTAATTTAAGAAACCCTAATTAGGGCAAGCATATCTTTTTGAGGGTATAAGGGTTTCTCATGGAGGCCATTGTTCATTAGATATAGATTATTGATTATTGATATTGATTTTGAGAATTTCTTCTGTGAAGACTGAGCCTAGGGTTCAAGGATTCCATTTGCATTGGAGAATGTTCCCTCTTCAGTGTGTGCAATTAAGAGGCTGTGGAATATCAACTGATCTATTGCCAAAGTGTGAGATAGCTTCATCTAGAAGTTATCACAGAATTTCAGGTTTGAGAGATAACTTCACATAGAAGTTATTACAGATATTCCAGGTATTTATTTATTCTTGTTTTGATTCAATAAATTATACAGCTAGAGATCTTTTGTGTTAGAAAAGTATATTTTCAGATCAGGGGTTGAAAATAGGGAAGTTGTGCTTAATTGGCAGCCGTACAAAGTTCGTACATGTCCGTACTGATCAGTGCAGGAACTGACTTCGGCAGACAGAGGGTTTTCAGTGACCGACATCGGTCGAATTAAGACCGACGTCGGCGAGATATCGACCAATGACGGCGACTGTGTGTCGACACAGAAGGGCTGAGACCTTCCAAAATTCAATTTTCACTTCCAATTTTGATAAGCCAGGGTTTTTAAGACTGTATTTCATATTTATATGCATAAAGAAGGACTGCAATTGCAATAGTTTAGAAGGACAAGTGATAAGATTTGTAATTTGATATTAAGATACTATATTATTGTGATCATTTTGAATTTATTCAACAGAAGTTATATCTTGTTCAGAGTTTTTTTGTGTTGCTATATTTCCTATTTTGGAGGGGATATTACAGTGGTATTAGAGCATTGTAGGAAAAAAGAAGCCCCTAAGTAAGGGACATCACAGTGGTATCAGAGCCAAATTCTTGCCATCTTGTTGGGCACATCAGAGCTAATGTCTTGCCATCCTGTTGGGTAGTTTGGGTATCAGCATGGCGCTAACAGGTGTCTAAGATTTGGAAGAAAGAGTGCACGATGCAAAGGAGAAGTTAGAAAATCCATTACAGCAAGCAGATGACCTTCTACAAACTCTGGAGGAGTTAGAAATTTATTTAAGCAAGGTTGAGCAGTCAAATTCTTATGAGATACAAACAGTGTTATCTCCAACGTTTGATTCTTTGGTGAGGCACCGATTATTGAGACATCATGATGAGGTGGTAAGACTTGCAACTCTCTCTTGTATTAGTGAAATCATGAGGATAATTGCCAGCTTTAATTTTTATGATGATCAGATTATGAGAGAGGTACTTCATGCCATGGTGAAAAGCTTTGAAAAGTTGGATGACATTAGAGACTCTCATTTCTCAAAGAGGGCGAGATTACTTGACACTTTTGCAAGGTATGGATTTCAAAACATTATGATGCTAGTAGGTTGTATTGGTGGCATTCGCACTATGTTTAAAATATTTTGGAATATTTTAGATGAGTTTCATTCCAGTGATGTATTAGCATCCATGCACTCTATCATGTTCACAATCTTGTTTGAGGAGGAGGATAAAATCTCTAAACTTTTGGCAGAAGATTTATGGTATGTCTAGACAAAAGGGAAAAAAGTCTCACCTAGAGCTTGTATGTGGTTAAAGGGTTTAATTAATAGGCCTAAGGATCGTAGTGCTTTCCCTATGACATGCATCCACTTGCATGATGAGTTTGACAGTTATGCTGATCCAGTACAGGGAGATATTAACACATCTTCCGGTAATGATTTATCTGCATTATCTTCACAGGTAGGGGTAGTTGAGGATGTTGTGGATGAGC
>JARHVA010007051.1:150000-152500 GCA_037957365.1 Torreya grandis
GTTAACTAATGTAAGGAATTTCTCAACCTACTTGGGAGTAATAAATGGGCATAATATGGATGCCTATGAGTAACTTAATTTTATTTTAAGACACCAATTGAGGTGGGTTACCAATATGTAGGTCCTTTATCAAATAATGGAATGACCCTTTCTCAAGAGAATGTAAAGGTATGTCACCATTCATGTCCACCATTTGATAAAACCTTTGTTGTAACATTTTTTGAGAAATAAATAATTCAACAGATTTTTCCCTTATCATAATGGTTCCAATCTGAGAGACTATCATAAATAGAATAATAATCATCTTATTGGTCTTTAATTTATGATATGACACTATGATAATCTTTTGTATATGTATATAAAATATAAAATTATATTGGTAGGGTCCAAATTCATGTTACATAACATTCTACATACACCCACAATACATGAAAAACCATAAATTAATGAAAGCTTTAAGATAGAGATGTTTACAACACACACACATAAACACAGACACACACACAGATATATATATATATATATATATATATATATATATATATATATATATATATATATATATATAGATATATATGTATGCATGTATGTATGTATGTATGTATTTATGTATTTATGTATGTATGTATGTATGTATGTATGTATGTATGTATGTATGTATGTATGTATAACCTTTATATAATATGCCCCAATCATGCAAATGCCATCAGGTAGAAGTAAATCAAATATCCCATGTGAAAATTTATATGTCCTGTATATAACTCATAGATACTAGGGAAATGCAATTATGATAAGAAAATGTTATCCACAAATACTGAGACAAATAACATATTAAAATAACATAAAATAAATGTCCAATCATGCTTAGGTATTGATTTTATATTTTCTGAATATTTTTAAATTTTTTTAATTATTTTGAAATACTTGATTTTTTGTATTTTTTTTGCATTTTGAAATAAGAATAAAAAAGAGTAGTAAATGAACCCTAAACTAAAAGATTATAATAAAGGGAAGTAATATGAATAATATAAAACATGTGTTATGGTAAGTTATGAACTAAACATGATGGCATGGACATGTATGAGCAAGATGCCTTCACTATATATTCTAATTATGGATAAAAGGCATGTGGGAGATAGAATATTGATGTGGAGGAATGAATGTACATCATCAAATTTACACTGGTCAAGATATGTAATAGATATGTATGAAAAATATATAACATAATTGATATATTTTGCATGAATAATGGTGTTTTGTAAACTTAAATTGAGTATAATTTCCAAAAATGATGTATTAATGTTATGTTTGCTTAATTTATTATTTCAATATGTAAAATGTAATAGAATAGTACCAATTGGTTTAGGATAGTAGAGATAATTGATATTGTTTATTTCTAGTAGATATTATATATGATGGAAATGGTATTTTGATTTGTTTAAACTATTAACAAACACACCAGATGGAAAAAAAATAGTAGTATTAGATAACTATTTTGGCATTTTTATATTGGGAAGGTGAAAAATTAAATAAAAGAGGAAAAAAATACAAATACTCAAAGGATAGAGAATTGATCAAATTCATGACATGTAAATATCAAAGGAATTGTATGAATAAGTAATCAAGAAGCTATGTAAAGTAGGCTTTGTGCAGTTAACTAATGTAAGGAATTTCTCAACCCACTTGGGAGTAATAAATGGGCATAATATGGATGCCTATGAGTAACTTAATTTTATTTTAAGACACCAATTGAGGTGGGATACCAATATGTAGGTCCTTTATCAAATAATGGAATGACCCTTTCTCATGAGAATGTGAAGGTATGTCACCATTCATGTCCACCATTTGATAAAACCTTTGTTGTAACCTTTTTTGACAAATAAATAATTCGATGGATTTTTCCTTTATAATAATGGTTCCAATTCGAGAGACTAAATAGAATAATAATCATCCTATTGGTCTTCAATTTATGATATTCCACTATGATAATCTTTTTTATATGTATATAAAATATAAAATTATATTGGCAGGGTCCAAATTCATGTTATATAACATTATACATACACCCACAATACATGAAAAACCGTAAATGAATGAAAGATTTAAGATAGAGATGTTTACAAGACATGTGTGTGTGTGTGTGTGTGTGTGTGTGTGTGTGTGTGTGTGTGTGTGTGTGTGTGTGTGTGTGTGTGTGTGTGTGTGTGTGTGTGTGTGTGTGTGTGTGTGTATGTATTTATAACCTTTATATAATATGCCCCAATCATGTAAATGCCATCAGGTAGAAGTAAATCAAATATCCCATGTGAAAATTTATATGTCCTATATATAACTCATAGATACTAGGGAAATGCAATTATGATAAGAAAATGTTATCCACAAATATTGAGACAAATAACAAATTAAAATAACATAAAATAAATGTCTAATCATGCTTAGGTATTGATGTTAGATTTTTAGAATATTTTGAAAAATTTTAAATTATTTTGAAATACTTGAT
>JARHVA010007051.1:157500-172500 GCA_037957365.1 Torreya grandis
TCACACAAAAGAAAACACAATGGATAACTAAATAATTATGATGCACTCTTTCGAGTAGTTTTTATGTAGGAAACACCCATTGATACAGGATTACTTTAGGTCAACTTGACACTATGAGCACAATAACCTACTATTCCCACAATCAATCTAAGGGTGAAGAGATAGAGTTTGATCATTTGGAAAAGAGTGAAAACCTATGTGAAAGATAATAATACATTATAATAAATGAAATAAAAAACCTAAAAGGTCCCATTTGGTCACATATAGAGATAATCTATATTTTATACATGACACTTATAATAAAGATAGACATTTATGTTGATGCAATTATCTATATCAAACATAAGTGTATAAGGAAACAAAGAGATAAACTATAGAATCTAAGGATTGATCTAGGTCACTGATGTAGTCCATTTATAAATTATTCATACTTAGATTCTCACACATAATAATCTAAGTAAGTACTCTTATTTTTATTTTTTTCAATATCAATCAATCATTTTACTTTACTATTTTTGCATATCTTAGTATTTAATTTATAATATTTGTTTATATAAGTTTGAAAATTAATTATATTGTAATAAATATATTTATCACCCTTTTAATTAATATTTTATATATTATTAACCTGTCCCTATATTATAAAATCTAGTGTTAAACATTTGGTGAAGATAATAAAAAACATTGGTAATGATAGTACATAATAAATGATATCAAAAAATAGGGTGAAAGGGACCATCATATAATCCTTTAGATTTTAAATGAGAGAATCATATATTTTATTTATGGTAAAATTTTAAAAGTCCCAAAGGATTCAATAAAATTAAAATATTCAAATAATATAAAAGAAATAAAAAATCCAAAACTATTCAACATTTACATGTCTTATTATCTCCTTGGCATTTATGTTATTTTATCAATGTTAGTAGATATGATATCATTTAATTATATATACACATATGTTTCACACCTATTTTGAGAGTGATATAAGAATACCTAGGTAGATGATATATATCTATACATATGTTGGGAATTCCCTCTACACATGTCATAAAAACATTGGGTGAATCTACTTTCCTTGATCATGATACACCAAAGTTATAATATTATATGATCACTCTACATTATTATTTTGGAGCTTATATACCTGCACATTCCACTATTTATACTTCCATTGTTCATAGTATACTTGATATGTAATGTATTTAACATTTTCTATTAACACATATATGTAGGGACTAGTTTGATATGCTTATGTTGATTCCGTATATTTGTGGTTTTCATTTTTAACTTGCTTGAGTTTATTGATTTGATTTCTATTGTATTTAATTATATTTCTTGTGGAACATTTTAACATGTTCCTTGCTTGTTTTACCCTGTGCTATTATTTGTTGAAGGGACACTAGAATATGTCATTATTTACTTTGTGGACATTTGACTAAGTCATATCCCTTCGATTGTAAAACACTTCCCTTGTTCAAGGTATTTTTGGACCATTATATTTTTATTAGATTTTGATTCTCTTGTGGTGTCTTTCATTACTTTTTGATTTTATATTATTCCTCTCTAAACATTTCCATGATCCATATCATGCATTTTAGGGCTTTATTTGATCACATATTGTACACTTCAATAGTACAACTACCTAGACATGCAAATCCTATATGCTGCATGATCCATAAATAACTTATACATTTATCTTATCCTTTTGAGTTAAGGTAAATATCATTTTATACTTCCCTCACCTGAAGGTTGGGGCGGGGGGGGGATATTGGTGGGGGTATGACATAGAGGCATGACTTAAAAATTTACATAATTTCATTTTAAAGTGGGTGCACATTAGAGAAACATGTTCTCCACACTTAAACCAATTCTCAAATTCTCCAAATTAATTATGAGAATGTCATGAAAATATATCCTCTACACTTTCAATAATTTCAAATTCACCATATTTCATAGTTATATGATTCAGATACATATTTGTGGAGACATTTTATACATTGGTACTATTATTATGTCCATAGTTTAGCTAGAGACATATATGAGGTGTATATGCCATGAAAAGATAACCTAAATATACAAAATTAAATCAATTTATATATTTCAAATACTATGAGGGACTATTATGGACTATTATGGGAGTACTTGAGACTATTATTGAGCCAATATACTAAAGTAGTTGGTTCATATTTTAAAGGTTGACATGATTTAATCACTCAATATTACCAAATTTAAAATTTAGACCTGATTAAATCATCTAAATTCACCATATTTATATGTTAGATTTAATAAATCAACCCTTACAAAATCTATAGCATGATTTGATTAAATTACTCAACCTAACTAGGTTATAAACATGATTGGGTTGCATAATTAAGATGAAATAAACTCAACTATTATAACTCACTTTTGAATTAAGGTTAGGATCATGTTGTCCTCCAATATTTATATATGTATATACAGTTTTAGGTTATTATTTGTCCTTGTCTTAACTTTCATGCTTCATAATGAAGCATGTTTTGAAATCAAATTTCTAAAAGGCAAGATGGTTGCATCAACATAAAGGTGTACTCCTAACCTTTCTCCTTATATGTTCAATCATTTTAATTATTTCAATTTCAATTTATTTACATTGATTATATACTTTAAGATTCTCTTAGTTACATGTCAGTCACCATAAAATCACATAGGGTGGGCTCATACAAAATTAAGGTGTGTTATACACACCCAAGTATGCATTTTTTTTCATTTGAACTATAAATTTCATTACTAGATTAGATGGGGGTATGGAATTTAGATACTAAAATGTGATATTTATAGTATCCTAGTATTGTACACTTGGAAAATACTTATAATGGATGTACCCTTTAGTTCTATAACTTTTGAATACCAAAAGGCTCATGTTCGCTATCTCTTTATGTATAATTGATTACCTATTAGTCTTATCAATTTTATTATAATTATATATGAATTCTATGCTATGAAAAGTGATATTAAATTTATTTTTATCCTTCACTACTAGTTTTGGAGTTGTAACTATTTTCTATCTCCTTAGACACCTTTATTCGCCTAATCTTCCTGCATCGATGTAAGTGTCTAGTGCTAAAAAATCATCTAATTTTAAAATTTAATATATATTAATGGTTGGTATATGTGAATTAGTGTGTGATATTTTGAAACAAGGTTGATATATATACAAGATCAACCCTCATTCTTTCCTCACCTAGAAATTACATACAACTCACAGAGCAATATACCAACAAACTCAATAAAGTATTCAAGTGAGAAATTTTTCCCTATTTTCATTATTTTACCTATTTCCATGTCAATTATAGTATCTATAATATTAAAGGTCTGAACTACTAAAGGATAATCCCATGAGACACATTTGAAAGGTTACAAGTTTGGTCTTTACATGTATTTATTTTTATCACACATTACACCATTGTTGACATAGAAGCCAACACATAGGGGCAAGTTTCATCATTATAAAGCATTTTTAGAGTAGTGGATATGAAGGAAACACCCATTGATATAGGGGTCCTTTGGGTAAACTTGACACCATGATCACACTAACCCATTTTTCCTACAATAACTCTAAGGGTGAAGATATAGGGTTTGATCATTTGGTAGATATCGAATGTCTATGTGTGAGATCTGAATACATTGAAAGAAAGGTGATCAAAAAATTTGAAGTTTCAAGTTTGTCACATCTATATACAATAGATATTATGTATACGAAACATATGGTGAAGCTAGACATATACATTGATGTAACTATCTAGATCTAATGCATGTGCCTGAGTCTATAAAGAGTTAAATTCCAAAATCTAATGATTGATCTAGGGTACTGATCCATTCCATTTCTAGCCTATTTTTGCTTATATCTACACATTCATAGTAAACCAAGTATTATTGTTTCTTATATATTGAAATATCAATAAATAGTTGAATTTTACTATTTTGGTATATCTTAATTTTTAATTTAGAATATTCATTTCCTCAAGTTTTTAAATTAAATGGTTTATTATAGATCTATTTTGCACCCTTGTTTTTAATATTTTATATATTATTAACCTTATCCCCACATTATCAAATTCAGAGTTAAATAAGCACAACTTAATAAATTGAATAATTTCATTTATAATCTTCTCTAATAATATTTTTTTGATACTTTTTCACCAATTATTGATTATTCATGAATTATATTATAATTAATATTACAGGTGCATATTAAAACCATATAATAGTGTATGATTAATTAAATATAATAACATGCCCCTTTAATATGTACTTCCATGAAGGTAGTGATGGAGGAATAATTAAATAATCCCCCCTTAATGACACCTTGATTTGTTCCCCAAAGTTTCCTAAGCTGAACAATTTAGGCCTCAAGTAAGGGTTTGATGAAGATGTCTACAACCTAATCATATTTTCAATAAAATTTAAGATCAAAATCCATGCACTGTATCAATTGTTGAATGTATTTCATGTTGATCTAATTATGATTTTTGCATTGGTGTTCCATTGGGTTATGATAAATGTGGATAACACTATAATTATCACACCAAAGGAGAGTGGGTTAGGTCTATGGATATACAAATTCATAAATAAAACATAAAATACAAATTATATCATGGATGGTAAAAATAATATGTTATACATAACTTCCATAGTATACAAATCAATACTATTTTATTTCTTATAGGACTAAGCCATGAGACCTACCTTGAGATGATAGATGTATCATATAAGTGACTTGTGATCATTTAGATCTGTAGACCAAACATTGTCTATGTAACTAATAAATTTCTTGCACCCACTAGAAGTGTAACAATAAATAAAGTATTGTCACAATGCAATAATGGGCGCTCTTTCAGAATTTGAATTAGCTTGTTCGCAGGCAGGTGAGAAAGTGGTCAGGGAGAATTTGATAGGAGGTAGAGATCCTAAAGGAATTGTAGGGGTGTTGAAAAGAATGCTGGGTCAGAATATTTGGCCGATGTGGATAATGGAAAGTCTTCATGCAGATGAAATCCTTTTTGTGGGGTCTGTGTCCCCCCACTGGATTCCCCTTTTGTTTTTCATATGTTGGGGCAGGTGCTCGAAAAGGAGAAAGATAATGTTGATTATAACAAGGAAAAGTCCTCAGAAGGGCTGAAGGTAGGGTTATCAGAATGAAGGACTTGGTCATCTCTTTTTGGTAAGAAACCTACTAGAAAATATCTTTTCCCACTGGTGACTGCTAAGTCTTGCTGGGAGAAAGGTGAGTTTCAAGTTTTTATTCTAGATCCTTTAGTAGATTTTTATATGTCCTCCATGGATTTCACCCTTGTGGACAAATTTTTAGGAGCAAGACAAGATCTAAAATCTCTTACAAAAATGGTTAAAAGGAAATGGGTTATTCGAGGAGAGGTAGATATTGCACCAATGTTGAATGGTTTCTTCTCATTTATCTTCAACTGTAAGGAAGACATGAATATAGTTCTTTGTAGAGGACCGTGGTCTTTGGGTAAATGCTCTCTCACTATTAAAAAATGGGAGCCTAACATGGATCTCTCATATTCTTTTTTCTTAACCACTCCCATTTGGGCTAGACTTCCTGGACTCCCTTTAGAATTTTCGCATGACGACATTTTTAAAGGTATTGCCAGTTCTTTTGGTGAACTTGTGGCATTGGATAATGCTATAACTTCTAGAACCAAACTTCAAAGTGCCAGACTTTATGTTAAAGTGGTAGACCTGAATCATCTCCAAGAAAAGGTTTCGGAACTAATATCCAAGCTTGGTTAAAAAACTCAAGAATTTTTTTTTGAAGATTTGCCCAACTCTTGCTATGCTTGTAAGAAACAGGGGCATCTGGTTAAAAACTATTCCTCTAAAAGTAAAAATCATCCTGGTAGTGTTTTGGATGGGAAAAAGACCAAGGTCTAGCAAAAGAAAGTATGGAAACCCAAAGAAGATCATAGCCAAGAACAATAGAATATTGAAGATTTTAAAGCTCCACATGCTGAGGCGGATAAAGACCTATCTTATAAAGATCTGAAAGTTCCACATGCTGAGGCAGATAAAGAGCTTTCTTTTGAGAAAGTAAATTCTAAGAAAGAAGGACATGGTTTGCAATCAGATACCATAATACCTGAACAAAGAATAGATGATCTGACAGATCTATCAAAACAAATCATTTTCTATCAAAGGATAGAAGATCAATGGAGAGATGTAGACGACAAAATTGTCCTAGAGGAAGGTGAATTCTTGGCTAAAGCCAAAAATAAATTAGAGGAGGGAGATCTTATTTTTTCTCAGTCCAGAGAGATCCAAGTGTTATCTCAGTCTGATAATGACTTTCCTTTGGATGAGCCTCCTCCCCTATATGTTTGGAAAGATAATGGAGAAAACTCAAAGCATAAACTAAACCAAACAAAAAGGGCTGAAAAAAAGATCAATACTAAGGGGGTAGAAACTAGAAGTAGCAAAAAAGATCAGCTAACTAAGATGAAACCTCTTGCTTCAATTCTGAATAAATCTAGAAAAAGGGTTAAACAACATTCTAAGGTGAAACTGGATGTTGGTTCCCTAGACAAACCTGGAAGAAGATCCACTAAGAAAACCAAAGAGTTAGAAAGTATGCAGAATATTGCTGATGGTAGGTAGGCAACTATTCTGGATTTTACCCCTAAAAATAGATATGAAAATCATTACTTGGAATATTAGGGGGCTGAATAGTATTCATAATCTGGATATTGATGTTGTCCCTATAAAACTTGATTTTGATGCTGCTCTTCAGTAGGTTTTAGGACTGCTTTTCCTGGTGGTTGTTAATGATTTATCTTTTTTGATTTTGTTAAAGGTTTTGGGGTCCCTTCAAAACCTACTTTTACCGTAATCTAAAATAATAAATAAAGTATTTTTATAGTATATTTTAATCAATCATATAGTTAGTAACACTATGAAGATACCTTAAAATGCACTGTATAATTTTCCAATGGATTTCATAAGGGTATTGATAGTAGTATGATACCAAGTACAAAACAAATAAAATATCAAGATGTGTAAGATTAGAATATATAATATTTACCACTAATTTCCTATAAAGTGTATTATAACTTAAATTATAATAATATTTAGTTGAAATCTTGAGTCTATATTGATAAAGGTTTGATGTAGACTTGAATTCTTTAATGTTGAATAAATTTACTATGTTTTAGGTATGCTTGGATTGATTGAAAATTATACCATTTTTAGATTATGAAATATGAACAACAAGGAAAAAATATAACAATCCTAGGTTTGTCATCTCAAAGGACTTCATTATTCAAGTTTTAAAATCATTAGTCTACTTGGTATAACTCCCATGATGATTAAATCAATGACATAGATGACTAAAATTAAGATGTTCATGTTTACTTTATTAGTGTATATTGTAGAGATTGAGGGATTCCATGTCTATCCTTATTTGATTAATAACATGTTAATATTTTCATACCAATATCAATAAAACTATTTAGAACCATACAGGGAATGTTTTAATCTATAAACAAGGTTGAAATTCTCATAACTTATGAACATGATAAGTTAGGACATGTAGATTTATTATTGAAAGTATCCATGTAAGAAGACACATTTGATGTAATTACCATCATTATATTTCATCCAATGAGATTAATCTATTTATATAATTAATCTTAGAACTAAAAAAAACTTTTGATTGTAAGAAACACCTTAAACTTGTCAAAAACATTTTTTATAAGTCAGTCTTTGTTTTATGAACAAACCCATCTACTACATACTTAGTGCAAAATACCCAGTTTCACCTCAAAAGCTTTATTCATTATTGAAGTGGAACCAAGTATAAATTTTAGTTAATTATTAGTGAAATATGTTCTTATACCATATTTTCTTAACATTCAAGATTCTTAGAAATTTGATGATAAGTCTTTGATCCTGTGTCACTACCAATTATTCCTAATTTATAACACCAAATATATGTTGTGATATCATCACCGTGGATATTTTTGATCCATAAAAATGAACTAGATCAATTATAAAAATTATAAAACCATTTCATTAGAGGTTCTGTTGGTTTTTAGGTGTATTCTAAATGTTTTCTATCACTAAAGGAGTGTTGGTTATCCCACTTGTGGCTCATCATCTGATCGATAGTAACTATCAAAGTGGGAGTCATATAAACAATTTTTCTCTTCATAAGAGACCTAATAATTTGTGTTTAAATTTAAAAAAGGAAATCAATAATGAGCAGGATATGTTGACATGAAATCCTAGAAATGTTCATTTATTAATACATGCCTTCAGTAAAGCACTTTAATGGTAATTGGAGAAAGAAGATGATATTCATCCAAATATTCATAATAATAAAATAATATACAAAGTTGACCATTTATTTCCATTGATTTGTACCAATTATAATACTCTTGGTCAATGTTGACATTTAATTTCCCTTTTCACTTATTTTATCTTCAATTAAGGATTCTTTTTAGTTGATGAATTTATCTTAGGCTTGGGTTGTGATTTCCATTTTCCTTGTTATGGCCCTTTCATTTGAAAAAGTAGGGTTATGATGTTTCATTAGTATTATCAACCATTATTTCATGTTGCTTAGCAATTTTAGGTTGTATTTCCCCAATAAAATTAGGTTTTTTTTCCCCTCTAAAGTTGCTCACAAAAATTATGAAATGTTGGTACCATATGTGCAGATCCCATTGAGTATTGATGTGTGTAATAATTTAAAATAAAAACCAAAAAATGATGACCCAATTTAAAAAAAATATAGTGACAATGAGTAAATCCTCAATCACTTGACTTGAGTGACAAAGTACTCAATTCAAGGATAGTTGTTTAGACTAAGATTAACTAGATTATTTTATAATTTACATGTGATTAATTTATTGTGATTTCTAAAAAGGTCCTCTAATGTGGTAAAAAATTTATAAGATTCGATGATGCCTTAAAAATCAGACTTTACTTCAAAGGATATTTAGTAACTAAGTATGACTCTAACTTTCTCACAATGCTTTTACCATTTTTGTATTTTGACAAGATCTAAAGGTGTGGATTTTTAATGCATGTAGTATAAACACTTGATAAGGAGCACTTCACTAACACAACCTTTCTAGCTAAATTATTTTGAAATTGATAGAATAAATTTTATTTTACCATGGTGTAATAAGAAAACTTTCTATAGATAAGTAATTTCAAAATCGATCAAAAGGTATCTAAGATTTATGAATTATGCAAAACATGCCGTTTTCATTTCCATATAAATATTTTTGTTTAAAAATTAATCTTTAAATAGGGTTTAAAATTGAAACAATTTTTTTTAAATCTAAAGTAACTGGATAAGTATTTTGATCTAAATAAAGATATGGAAATAGATGAAAAATCTTTCAAGAATACTTTATTATTTTTTAGAATTATTACGTTGGGTGTGTTTGATCTTAAGGATATATAATGTAAAATTCCTAGTTTTAATAGTGAATATCCCCAAAGAGAACTAGATACATATGATTCTTCCATTGTCATATTTTCACTCTACCATATCTGAGGGATGTATAGACTAAATTGTTTTAGGGATGACGGCTTATGGATGCACTACATAATAATATGACAGAGAGGCTTCTCATTAGAAAAAATAAAAATATTAGGTGATTTCTATATACTTTGAGATAGGTGGGAGATAAAATTCATGTACAATTTTTTTAATGGATTTAGTATTGGGGTAATACCCCTCACACCATGAATCAAGTAAAATTGATTATCAATTTTATTATAATGATATATTTTTTTATTTTTACAAGTGTTGAAAAAAAATTCCAAACTAGGGGATTTATACAAAAAAATAATACATGTCTGAATAATTATGAATAATATTAAAAATATAGTGATCTTAAAATGTCAACATAAGAAAAAAGTGTTAAAAAATACATAATGTACCTTGTTAAACAATATCAACTTGATCTAGAAAACATTTATTTTTGGCACACATTTTGATGTCACTAAGCATGAAAGATATTCCAAATATATACATGATACAAAAGGAAAGATTTATGTAAATGTAAATATATATCAATGTCTAGTAAATTTTTAACTAAAAATAAAACTTTGATTTTTATAAAAAAACCCAAGATAGCTAAAAATTATCATAAGGATGTTGAATCAACACTTGAAATAGATGTATAGTTTTTTTATAGAGGATAATATCCCATATAATAAAGTTTTATGTAAAAATTGTACTTTTATTATTGAAATAATCCCAAAGTAACCCAAAATTATGATACAGAGGCTAAACTAAAACTTGGTGTGGAAGGACAATTTGTTTTAAAGACAAAAATATACCATTTGGTAAAATTTTAAATCAAATAGATAAATTTGATGTTTTCCAAACAATTAGTAGCTCACTAGGTTCATCAATTTCTAATCAACCAAGATCCCCTAAGGGTGAGGTGAGAGCATAAGATCAAGTATTTGTAGTAGGAAAATAAAATATAGGATTGAAATTAAAAATAAAAATAAATATTTGAATATTAAACCTACATGTAGAATGAGGTGAAACTTATATAACTCTGATAGAATATTAAATTATCTAGGTATGGTTGAGATTCGTGTTAGCCACCATTTGACATATACCTAAAATACATTAAATAATATAAATCAATGAAATATTTAAATAAAACCAATACATAGATTTATCATAAGTAACATGGATATCTGTTTAGGTTAAAAAACTTTGACTTAAATTTCTAAAATATAATAACTCTCTTCCACAATGAATTATCACAATCACTATCTCTTTATTCTATTATATAGATAAGAAAGAAGATAGGAATATCATTTTTAGTGTAGCTTACTTATATAAAAAATGCTGAATATTATAATTTAATATTAAAAGTGAAATTCAATCAAGTCAATAACTTGATCAATACATTTATATAATAATAATTTGTGGATAATTGTGCTTCAAGTAGTCATTATCCATGCATAATATTACAATGAATATTACAAGTTCATCATATAAACATCCAATAGTGTATGATTAATTAAATAAATTGACATGAAAAACCAATTGAACCATATAACAGAATTTTCTTATTTGATTTTTGTTGCTCTTAAGTATGTTCATCATTATTAGGATCTGGAATCTCATTTTCATCTAGAGAAAAGTTATCACTACTTGAATACTAGGAGGAAAAATGGTTTATTCTATGAATTCTTGACTTGGAACCATAATCATAGATTTGGCCTTATCTTGTCACTCTATACATGAAGTAGATGTGATGCTTGAATCTTTAGAAACCAAGTTTTTACAGTTAGTATTTTAAGAACATATTGAGTTTGAGCTTCCTTTGTGAGAAACCTTTTTATATTGATTATTCCTTGCTTATCTTGAGTGTGTTCTTATAATTTATATTTTTGTAAGTTAATTCTGACTATGTTATACTTTTAAATTTGTTTTATTTTATTATTTAACTATTCCCATTGTACATTTTCTTTTTGTAGCATTTATTTCTCATCTTGTTGCTTTTGAAACCTCTATTGCTCTAATTTTTCCTTTATTAATCTTTTTTTCTCTTAGTTCTTTATTTTTTATTTTTTCACTTGTTCCTTAGGAGATAAAATCATAGTGTGAGTGAGTCTCTTGATTAATTTATATGTTTTAAGATCACCATTATCAATGATAATATGTATTTTATTATTCAATGCCCAAAAATTGCCTATAATATTCCCATGAATTATATGATATACAAAATATTATTTACACATCATTATAATATGTGTATGAGGTAATTTTATCATTTTTAAAATCATTTATCCTATAATATCACTTGAAATCTTATTAGTCTTTTGCATAATTTTTGAAGCAATATTTGTAGATGTATGTTTCTTTTGAACCCATACTTGAGATGATATATTTTTAGGCACAAAATAGTTGGACATAGACTTATATATATGATTCTCTATATTTTTTATGTATGTGTTCTTATTTTCAAATGATTTTATCCTTAAACTAAAATATATATTTTTTATTTTGTAATTCTTATATTAGATTTCACATAGAGACTATTTGATATTTAAGGGATTCAAAAGCATAGTCCTTAGGTATAAATGATTCAATATGCATAAAATCACCAACAATAGGATGTGTGGGAGGTGGAGGGGGTTGAGTAATCACATGTTGTATACCTTAATTTTTTACTATACGATGAATCACTTTGGTTTCCATAGACATATAAGATGTATTATAAATGATTGCAACCTTAGTTTTAATTTAAATTAGTCTTCCTTAATTAATGGCATGATTATGAAATACATTTAATATTTATAGCCAACATTTAATTATAAAAAATATTAATTGAATTATAAGTAATAAAAAAAAGGTAACTAATATAGCCATTATACGATGTGCATATTAAATAACTAATAGTTTTTGTAAATTCAAGAGAAGTTTTTGACAAAAATAATAGTAGATAGAAAAAACCCATAAATTAATTTGAAAATTGATACTCCATTTGTCCCCTATGATAAATTTTCTAAAAATAGTAGATTAAAATATATAAAAATTCCATATAGTATTTTCATGTGAATATAGGTTTGATTATCTCTATAAACCTTAGAAATCATCTAATAATTTTAAAAATAGAGCCATTTTAATTAAAAATAAAATAAAATAGAATAATAAAAATAATAGAGGAAACCCTAATAGTAAATTAAAAAGTAAAGGATCAAAAACAAAGGTTTAGGTTCACTAATATGTTTTATGAGAAGTTTAAATTAATTAGTGTATTAACTTCAATTAAGATAAAATGAATTGAAGCATCATAAATATTGTAAATTACTATTAGGTGGGAGATTGAAATTAAATAAAAAACTATTTTTCTCCATTAAGTTCACATCATGAAGTTGAATGACGATTAAAAGAGACCAACTCAGACTAATTTTGTATATGAAACTACATTAGGAATTATTATTGTTCTGGGTCAAAACTAGTTTTAAAAAGTCAAGATTGACTGTTGTTACTTTCATTTGTGGGTTAATGTTTAATTATGAGGAAAATAGTAAAATGATGGCACAATCTCTTGAACCTACATGAAATGTGCTTGTATGTGGAATCTTGACCTTTGACTATGTGAGGATGATATACAAATGACCTATTAAAGGTTGAAACCCTAAAATAATTTATGATGGATGAAAACCTAAAAAAAGGGGTGGGGGTGGGAATGTAATAGGATAAGCTAACCCTAATAAGCTCTATGATTATTGACCACTACCTATGTATCTAATAATCCAAAGAGTGAATTCAAAGACATATTATTCTCCCACTTATAATAAAAAGTGTGATAATACTCCTTTTCTACATGTATACATTTAGAGAAGGATTGAATAGTTGATAATTCTTTGATTGATTCATATAGAATATGATCACGACCTAATGAAGGGCTTATTAAAGTGAATAAAAATTAATTTTGAAATAATAGTGAATCTTTACTCAGTCTGCAATAATATAAGTGTGCCTAAGTGGCAGAATAATGACTTAAATGTACCTTTATATAAATAAAATAGAGTAAAACCTTATGATACGTATCCTAAAAGTGTAGAAAAAATTGTAAGGGAGGGCTTGAATTTTAAAAAGAGTCATTATTATAAAGTGGGTAGGATCAACTCATAAGGATGATATTGACTATCAATCCTAACCCATGTGGGTTTATTGTAACTTCATAATTTAATGATCATTTTAAGAATTTGTAATCTTTATACAAGTTTTTAGATATTTATACCAATTAGAATACTTTTTAACGTGTAAAAAAAACACTAGAATGGATGTGTCTATATTAGTACAAGTTCAGATAAAGTGCAATGGTGAAATATGATCAATTTAAGTGGTTAAGTCAACTAAAGTAAAAGTAGATTGAAACTAACATTATCAAGTATTCATGACCAAATTTGTGTATCTATAATAGAATATTTTATCATAGTATTATCAAATCATCAAATTATATATGAAACATTTATCCCAAAGCATACAAGTGTCATGTAAAGATAGATAAAATAATTAGGAATTTTTTTATTAGTAATCACATATGTTGGAATTGAATAACAATCCATACAATAGAATGCATACTATATATCATTGAATCTTACATAAGTATAAATATGTGTGATATGGATCATGACACCACAACAAAACATACAACCTTATATTTATCCATACATATTGACATAATTTCAAGGCCATGATACAAATAATAGATTCACATATAATGGATAATCAATGCCACACAAGGAAAAATTCACATACAATAATCAATCAATGTCATAAAAGCCAAGGGTTACATAAAATGAACAATAAATGTCACTATATATAAGAGCAAACCATAATTTAATATACACTTAGTAATAAAATTGTTCAAAAAGAGAATAATGGTTACACATGAAGGAACACAATATAGCAAGTAATAAGTTACAATGAGAACCTAAATAAAACAAGAAATGGATATTCTACAATATGAATGTGTGAAATCATCCCACATAGTAAAGTATAATATCCATATAATAGAGTGTGTAGTATATTTAATTAAAATCCATGTACAATCAATATAAGGTATATCAAATGATAAAATCAATAGTTGTACAAAGATGTAACCTGAATAGTTATACTAAAGAAATGCCCCTAGTATAAACATGCCCTAATTGTAGGAAAGTTGGCCAACTAGGTGTAAGAATGTCCTACATTTGAATTTACATGTCAAATGAAAATTGTATATCCTATACTCACTCATGTAAACCATGAAATGCATGTGCATATGAAAAAGTATATTTAATATACAAAAATGTGATAATCAACATAAATGAAAAGTTTACATTAAAAATACATGTCACAAATAGATCATAAATTATGATTTTATGATTTTTTAATTTATATTTATTAATATAATATTATGATTTATTTAAAAATTATAGGCCCAATAACACATCCAATAAAAATAA
>JARHVA010007051.1:180000-187500 GCA_037957365.1 Torreya grandis
TTGTTTCTCTATTCTTATTCTATTTTTTCCTAATTTTTTTTCTTTGGGTAAAAATCAGTGGTCTCATCAATATTCCCTCGGTAGATTTGGCAATCCCACAAATTATATCCTTTGTGTGTTTGCGATCCCCTAGTACCCTTCTAATTTATTCTAGTTTTGCATTTCTATTTATGGGACTTATTTCCCCTTCATTGTGTAATGTTTCATGCCAATGTACCTAATTTTAATTTGAGAAGGATAAATATAAAAGACTCAAAGAGTCATTCTAAAAAACATCCTCAAAGATTCCAAGAAATTTACAAAAAATAATTTATTTTTATTTTAATGGGAATGTTAGTACAGGCACATGAAAATTAGTTATTTTTTCTCACAAAATAATCTATAGTTTTATTACTTATTTTACCAAAAGTGGGAGAGGCAAACTACCATGTATTTGCATATCTATCTAGATAGACAAGTGTGAAGCTCTTAATAATATTATCTATTTAGACTGCACAAGAATTACATGGGGTGTGATTATAATTAATGGGAAATGTAGTTCTAACTACAATTTGATTTCCTTATATAACTAATTATTTCTTTTCTCTTTTACAAGTGTTTCAAAAATATTGGGTTAAGTAATAAAGGAAGATCAAATCAGATAACTGCACAAGTAAATTATGGAATGTGTAATTATAGTAATATATTAAATTTATATGTAAACCTCCATAAAAATTAAAATCTCAAAAACATGCATAGTATCTATTTTGCACTCAAAGATACAATCAATGGTTATAGGAGGTTAGTGTCGATTACACTCTAGGAATAATCATTGGTAGATGCAAGGGTTTTGATTCTATTTATAGCAATCCAAACTTTTATATTTCACAAAAAATTAACTACAAACATGCACGATACAAATTCATGTTTATAATCCCAATATTTTGCCATGGTGTGACTATTCCATAACTTTTTTTGGTTTACATAGTTTAGCTTATTTTCACTTTATCATTTATTTTGTAGTTCTTATTAATGGTCATGAGGTAGATTAAATATTTTTTAGGACTATCATATTTATTTTATTCCATTTTGAAATAGATTTATTATGTTTCATGTGGGTATTTTTCCCTCCTCCACTATTCATTAAAACATTTTTATGAATCTTTTCTACCTAAATCTAACATAATTTGTTCACCCTCCTAAACCTTAGGTTTGTTTTTTTGTTTATGTCTAACTATTATTATATGGGTATAATTTTAATTTATAAAATTAGTAATTCTATTCAATTTGTGTTGATTTCATTATCCTTTATTATGGTTTACATTAGTGAAATGTATTTGAGTCCTTTTTCTTATTTAGATGATAAATTATAAAATGTGAATGTTTTAAAAGATGAAATGATTAATCAATGCATTATAAACTATTTAAAATCAAAATTTATGGAAAATAATAAACTAATTGATAAAATTATACATATGAGTAAAGATGTAGATAATTCATATTAATCTCATTAATATTACCTAAAGGTTTCTGATTATGTTATTTAATCTTATGGGTTGTCTGATAAGTGTTGAATTTAATACCCATGATAGATAATGTTCTTATGGATACTTTAAATGGTAATATACAACATTTGTATGAATATATTAATGATGATAGTGTATCCTCCAAAGATATCTTATCCATAATCTATGTAATAGATCAACCCAAATGTAAAGTACATGTTATATATCTAGAATTTATTGCACCTTAATTTTGGATAGCTTCAAATGCTATAATTTTCTATCTAATAGTGCATAAGGTATATTAATAACCTATACTAGTGACATTATAATACATATATTAATATTATTTTATGGGTTTGGTGATCATCAATTAACCTAATATTTCTTCTTTCTGGAAATGTAAATTGAATGATAACATCTTTATTAAAACATTCCCTATAATCCTAATAGGTGATGTCTTACATTAATACCATATAAATTATAGTGGTTTTAGTTATACATAACTTGATTTGGAAGAGGTATTCTTTCAATGATATATAATCAATAAGTGACCATGTGATATTTTATATTGGATTCCCTCTCTTCACCATGGGAGATCTTAATTTATACATGACTATAACTTGAGATTCAAGGCTAGTATGAACCTTGTTACTTACAAACCTATATATTTAGAAAAAAATAATTTTTTAGTAGGGATATCATTTAAAAGTTACATATTAAAATAAATTAGATAATTAAATATCCTATCGTAAGTTTACAAACTAGGATAATTTTTATGAACATATCTAGCAATGTTCTCTCAATAACATAAACATATATGAAGGTAGAATAAAATAAATAGATATGATTAGAGGTATTATTAAAAATGGGCATATATTTATATAATATTCTAATAGAATACCCATTTATGCTTAACTATTATAATACCCTTCCTCAATGACTAAATTGAAAATAAACTAAATGTTTTAATCATCACAATAATAATATTATTAAGTCTATACATGAAATTAATCAAAGTGTAATCATACTAATAATGTAAAAAATGTGACCAATGGCCCATATGATCACCAATACATCTCATAATAGTATATGGTTAAGTAGCCACTGAAACCATCAAGTAAAATAGGAAGTGATGTTGAATACTAGGTTCACTAGATTTTATTTATATATTGAACTATTGTTATGCCTTGAATATTTCATGTTTCAATTTATTATTTTTAGATTGGTTAATTTATACATATAATAAAATATATAGAATCATAAAAAACATAGAGATGCCTAATATTATCCACCTTTGAAGCATTTGTGGGCATTCACTACATACACCATTAAATGTCCTATCCACATACCCCTATGACCCACATAAATTTTTACGGAAGAATTGTATTCAAGTTTGAATATAACCTTTGTAATTTTTAAAGACATAACTACCTAAAAAATACAAGTAAGATAAAATTTACCTAATCACCACTTTACACAATTTTACTTCATAATCTTGTAGATTTACTTTCCATTGACTTAGGAAACTAACATCGTTGAAGATCATTTAGTTTGGTGTGGTTGTATTTTATCTCTTGTGTTTTCCCTCTTAATACTAATGTGAATATTAAGAAAATAAGTTATCAATACATGCATTCATTTATTTTGAATAATTTTATGTTTTTAACACAAATCCCTATTTAGCTTTAAAATTAGAACTTCTTCCTAAATTATCATAATGAATGAGCCACATGTTACTATTTGTATATTTACCATTATAACAAAGTAATGATATTTTATAATCTAAAACAATATCAATACATACCAATATTCTATTTTCACCAATATACATATGTGAGCTCACAAGGATTTATCATATTATTGGACCACTGTAGACATATATTCAGGATTAAATTATCATGTTAGAGGTAGATATAACGTAAAACCCTTGTATTTAGTTGAGAGTAATGCCATGGGAAATTGTATGGCTATATTTATGGTGATTATTATGGTGATCACTCCCCTATGACTCATAGAAGGTGATTATTATATGATGTACTTGGATCATCTAACCTAATTTTTTGTACTATGTATGATACACTCCACCCTTTATGGTGTGTGTATATATCAATATGAATTATGAGTTTTTTGGAATAATTTTTTTTCTTTATTTGGATTAATTATTTAAACAAACATATAACTATGAATATCTATATTTTGTAATATATATCTAAATTGATCAGATCTAAATGTATAAAAAAATGTTTAATTACACTTTAATATTTATATAAAATGAATAAGGGGATTAATATACTTAGCTTGTTACTATTATATTTGAGTCTAAGAATTTGTGTAGGTGAAACATAAGACTAAATCTATATAAATAATTCCTCGATTTTTTAAATTGACTACTTGGACCTACTTGGATGAGTCTGGGAGAAAGAAGACTCTTATGAAAATTTAGAGCCATATGATATCTACTTGGATCATCCTTGGAAGACGTACAAGACTATTTTCATAGAAGTCATTATGCCTACTTATAAACCATTATTTTATGTTATATTAGATTCTTACTATGTGTGCATGTCCATAATTTGTAATCCTTCATTTTGAAACCTAATCTCAAATTTTGACTCTATATTTAACGTAAAATAGAGATGGTTAATATGGGTTAAGATAACCTCAACAACCTCATATTCAATGGCTCGACATTTCCTACATTTATAATACTGTGAAGAAAGTTCAAACTTCATGTAGTTATCCTAGTTAGCTATATGTGTGTAATATTGATCTTATAATGTGGATGCAATCAATAATATTGATTTAAATACTTAGAAATGTGAAAGCTTGAGTTCGATTGAGTGATTCAAACTTGTCTAGGGATTTCTATTTTTAGGGGTTTATGATCTAGAATATTTATAGATTTTCTAATGAATGTGTAGATGTATGAAATTCCTCTTAGTAATTGATAAATTGACTCTTTATAGATAAGAATAGGCTTAGGAATTATGTGTCTTTGTGTACACACACACACACACACACACACACACACACACACACACACACACACACACACACACACACACACACACACACACACACACACACACACACAAGCATGCGTGCACGAATGCACACACACACATATGCACACACACAACTCTTTTGATAAATATTTATATCATTTACATGTAGTATTTAGAGGATAACCCATAGTAAATCTTTGAATTTGGGGAAATTAGCATTAAAAGGTGTATAGATAGGTCTAGTACATGTGAAAATATCTGATAGTTAGATTCTTATAACTATAAAAAGAGACATTTGATAAATATGTAAAATTTGTCTAATTATTTTTAGACAAATTTATTAGGATAACAACAAAATCATGGATATAGTAGGTAATTATAGTAGGTGGCTGATATTGAATCAATAATGCTTATCCCATAGATGGTGAGTGGCTAAGAAAGAGTGTTAGAAATATTCATATATGTATGAACAAGTCATGTATGCCAAGGACAAGTCTATAATTATATTATAAATAATCTAATACCATATTTACGTGTATAGTAATTCCCCCATTTTATTCTAATATTTAAAATTATTTAATCAAAAAGATAAAGATATTATGTAGCTTAGTGTGTAGGTACACTTGGTCTATAGGATAAGTCTCAAAATTTAAATATTTCTCCATGTAAACATAAATTTAAAAATGTATATATAATTGTCCATATACAATATAAAATATCAAGTAAAATATATCAATTACTTTTTTTAAGTTTGAAGAGCAAGAAAAAAATACCTTTGTGAATAGGAAAACCATGTTTCTTTCTTCCACATTGGGGAGTAGATTGATTATGACCTAGGGTGAGTTAAAATTTATAAATAATGTGTTGAGAATATAAATTAACAAACCCTCATGAATAGGTATAATTTATTTTCCATTGAATGACATATAACCTCAACCACACTACACAATCAACTAATCTTGAACCTATACTAGGTTCAAGATGGAAAATTTGAATGACATACTAGGGTCTTATGTAAACGTGGATCCCCATACTAAAATCTTATGAAAATATAAATATCCTAAATAAAATATTTTATAAAAAAATTAGATTAAAAATGGTACCTTCAAAACCATCTTGAAAAAATAAAATTACATGTATGAACAACAACCATGCCCCATAATATAATTTAACTATCCCAATATGATATACTGTCATAAATTCATATGTAAATATTATAAAAATAAGATAAATATGATAAAAATATAGTCATTAATATATTAAATTTATAGATATAAAATAAATTTTACCCCAAAATCTATCTCAATTTGTAAATATCTATGTGATACTCTAAATTAATCTAATAATATGAACCCTCAATCATTTTATTTATCCCAAAACATGAATATTTGTGTATTAAGGTTTACATTTCTATGATAATCTTACTAATATTCTCCCATTTAAGGTTAGGAATGTATATTCAAAATCACTTATCTCAAAATAAAAGAGTTATATGCACAATCTTATATAGAAATATGTAAAGCATGTGAATCATATGTTAACATGAGCAAACATTTAACTATAACTTAGAATTAATTGTTGTATTAAATATAAAATGAATTTAAGGGTATAAAATGGTGTAAGTAACTTGTACCTATAAAATTCAAAGTAAATAATGAAAAATACAACCATGGTTTAGATGATTTTTCTTTGGTACACTGATAAATAAGACTGAATGACAATTGGTAGTGACCAAATTAGACTGATTATGTGAATGAAAATAAAATAGAAACTATTATTGGTCTGGTTTAAAACTAACTAAAAATATTTAGTATCAATTGTAGTTATTATATTCTTTGGATGAATCTTCACCTATGCAATTATATATGAAACTGATGGCATACTTTATTGCACCTACTTGAAATGTGCATACATGAAAAATATTTACCTTTGAATATGAATAAATGACTTGAAAATGACCTATTCAAGGTTGAAACCCTAGTATGGTTTGTAATGAATAAAAACCCAAAAAAGAAAAGGAGGCAGTGTAATGGGCTGAGATGAAACTAGTCACCATTATGATGATTTGTTTTTACTTAATTATTGGATGCTCTAAGGATAGAATTTAAGCCCAAGTAGTTCTCCCACCTAGAGTGTTTAGTGTGATAGTGTTCCTTTACTACATGTTTGGATGTAGATATGACTTGAATATTTTAAAATTCTTTGCTTGACTAAGATATAATATGTTCATGACTTAGATAAAGTCTAATTCAAGTGATAATAAATAATTTTTTCAATTATAGGAAAGATTTACTGAGTGTACAATAATATAAGTGTGCTATAGTATGGAAATTTACAAGAAGTAAAATATTTGATTTAAATGTGCCTTTATAATAATATAAAAGGGTAAAATATCATGTTACATATCCTAAAAATATATACCAACTAGTAATGGAGGGTTTAACTTTAAAAAAGAATGAATTTTTTTTTTTAAAAGACAAGATCGATCTATAAGGATGGGATCGTCTGTCAATCCTAATTTATGTGGGTCAATTATGAGTTAGTAGGTTAATGTTATTTTTAAAACATTAAAATGTCCATAAATATGCTTAGATGTTTCTAAAAATTTATAATAATTCTATAGGTGTAAAAATAACAAATTTGTAAGAGATGGGCTTGTACAAGTACTTAGGATAGAGTGAGGTCATGAAATGGGGATAATCTGAGTGATAAATTCAATTAAAATAAAAGTGGGTCGAAACTAACATTATCAATTATTCTTGACCAAATTTGAGTGTCTAAATCTACTTCCATTTAGTTTAGAAATGAAATTACTATAGCAAAAGAAAAGATACCTGACTGTGTATAACACACTTTTCTTTTGGGAGAAATCTAAAATTGTACAATATGTTCCTTAGTAAATACCAGAATGATGTAAAATTAGTTAATGACCATTTGTGGAATTGAGTAAATAAATGTAACCTAAATTTGAAATGGTTTTAAAGAAAAAAAGGAATATACTTATATGTGTG
>JARHVA010007051.1:192500-200000 GCA_037957365.1 Torreya grandis
TCTACTTAACATTTTTTTATAAAATATATATGTAGGGACTAGTTTAATATGCTTATGTTAATTGCTTATATTTATGGCTTTAATTTTTAACTTCCTTGAGTGTCCTGATTTTCTTTCTATTATGTTGCATTATATTGCTTGTGGAACATTTTAACATGTTCCTTGCTTGTTTTCCCATATGTCATTATTTGTTTAAGGGACATTGGATTATGTCGATATTTACTTTTTGGACATTTGACTAAGTCATATCCCTTCGATTATAAAACATTCCCCTTGTTTGATGTATTCTTGGACCATTTCACTTTTATTTGATTTTGATGCTCTTGTGGTGTCTTTGATTACTTGTTGAGTTTGTATTGTTCCTCTCTAAACATTTTCGTGATTTATATCATGTATTTTAGGGCTTTATGTGATCACATATTGCATGCTAGTACTACAATTGCCTATACATGAAACTCATATATGTTACATGATCCATAGATAAATTATACATTTATCTTATCTTTTTGAGTTAAGGCAACTACTAGTTTCTACTTTCATCGCCTAAATGGTTGGGGAGGGGGTAGGTAATTGGTGGGGGTATGACATAGACACATGATTTAAAAATTTACATAATTTATTTTTAAAGTGGGGGAACGTTAGAGAAACATTATCTCCAAACTTACACCAATTATCAAATTTTGTAGATTCATTGGGGGGAATGACATGGAAATATATCCTCTACACTTGCACTAATTTCAAATTCACCATATTTAATAATTATATGATTCAGATACATACTTTTGGAGATGTTTTATAGATTAGTACTATTATTATGGCCATAATTTAACTTGAGACATATATGAGATATATATTCCATGAAAAGAGCACCTAAATTTACAAAATTAAATCAATTTGTATATTTTGAATACTATGAGGGACTGTTATGGACTATTATGGGAATACATGGGATTATTATTAAGCCAATCTACTGAATCAATTGGTTCATATTTGGAAGGATGAGGTGATTAAATCACTTGATCTTGCTAAATTTATAATTTAAACATGATTAAATCATCTAAATTCACTGTATATATGGGTTATATTGAATAAATCATTCACCCTTACAAAATATATAATATAGGCTGGTTAAGTCACTCACCCTAACTAGCTTATAAACATGATTGGGTTGCATAATTGAGATGAAATAAACTCAAATATTGTAACTCACCTTTGCACTAAGGTTGGGATCATATTTTCCTCCAATAAATAAATAAATATATATATATATATATATATATATATATATATGTATATATATATATATATATGTATGTATGTATATATATATATATATATATATATATATATATATATATGTATATGCACTTTAAGGTTCTTATTTGTCCTTATCTTAGCTTTCATACTTAATAATAAAGCATATTTTCAAATCAAATTTCCAAAAGGCAACATGGTTGTATCGACAAATAGGTGTACTCCTAACCTTTCTATCCATAATTTCAAGCATTTTAATTATTAAAATTTATATACACTAATTATTCACTATAACATTCTCTTCGTTACAAGTTAGTCACAAAAAAATCATTCAACTTGGGCTAATGCAAAATCAAGGTGTGTAACACACACCCATGTATGCATTTATTTTACTTTAAACTATCATTTTATCTACTATTTTGGAAGGGTGTAGGTAATTTAGATACTAAAATTTGATATTTATAGTATCCTAGTAATGTACACTTTGAAAATAACTATCATGGCTGTACCCTTTAGTTATATAATTTGTAACTATTGAAAGGCTCATGTTCACTATCTCTTTGTGCTTAATTTATTATCTCTTTGTCTTATAAAAGTTATTATAATGAGATATTCCTTCTATGATATGAAAAATTATAAAAAAATTATGTTTATCTTCCACTACGAGTTTTGGAGTTGCACATATATTATATCTCTTTGGACACCTTCATCCACTTAATATTCATATATCAATGCAAGTGTCCAAATTTATACCAAGTGTCCATATCAAAAATTTCATCTAATTTTAAAATTTATTATATATTAATGGTTTCTCTATCTAATTTAGTGTCAGATATTTTGGAACAAGGCTGATATATATATATATATATATATATATATATATATATATATATATATATATATATATATATATATATATATATATATATATATATATATCAGCCTTGTTCCAAAATATATCACTTACAACTATATATATATATATATAGTTGTAAGTGATTACTAGGTGAAGCAAGAATGAAGGTTAATCTTGTATATATATATATATATATATATATATATATATATATATATATATATATATATATATATATATATATATATATATATACAAGATTAACCTTCATTCTTGCTTCACCTAGTAATCACTTACAACTAATAAAGCAATATACCAATGCACTCAGTAAATAATTCAAGAGAGAAATTATTCCCTATTTTAAATATTTCTATATCAATTATGGGATCTATCATACTATAGGTCTAAAGTACTAAAGGAGTAACCCATGAGACATATTTGCTAGGTTACAAGCATGGTCTTTGAAATTATTTTTTATCACACATTATACCATTGTTCACATAGAAGCCAACACATAAGGGAGAGTTTCATCATTATTAGACCTTGTTTATAGTAGTGGATATGTAGGAAACACCCATGTATAGAGGGGTCCTTGCGGTCATCTTGACAACATGATCCCACTAACCCATTTTTTCCATAATAACTCGAAGGGTGAAGATATAAGGTTTGATCAATTGATAAAGATCAAATGTCTATGTGTGACATATGAAGACATCAAAAGAAAGGTGACAAAAAACCTTTAAGTTTGGATTTTGTCACATCTAGATATAATTGATATTATGTATAAGATACATGTGTTGAATCCATAGATATACATCAATGTAACTATCTAGATCTGATGCATGTGTTTGAGGCCATATAGAGTTAAATTCTAGAATTTGATTATTGATTTAGGGCACTCATCCATTCCATTTCCATCTTATTCTTTCTTATATATAAAAATTCATATTAAACCAAGTATTATTGTTTTTAATATATTTAAATATCAAGCAATAGTTTAATTTTACTATTTTGTCATATCTTAGTTTTTAATTTAGAAGATTCATTTTCTCAACTTTTCAAATTAATTGGTCTTTTATAGATCTATTTTCACCCTTGTTTTTAATATTTTATATATTTTTAACCTTATCCACACATTATAAAATTCATATTCAAACAATCATAATTCAATCAATTTAATAATTTGATTTATAATCTTCTCTGATAATAATTTATGGATATTTTTTCACCAATTCAAGAATTATATTACAATTAATATTATAAGTGCATATTAACAATATACAATAGTGTATGAGTAATTAAATATAATAACACCCCACATTAATATGTAATTCCATGAAGGTAATGGTTGAGGAATAATTAAACAATCACCTTTAATGTCACCTTCATTTGTTCCCCAAAGCTTCTTAGGATGAACAAATTAGGCATCAAGTAAGGAATTGAGGAAGATGTCTACAACCTAGTCATATTTTTAGTAAAATTTAAGATCAAAATCCTTTCCCTATATCAATTAATAAATATATTTAATGTTAATCTAATTATTATTTTTCCATTGGTACTCCATTGGGATGTGAGAAATGTGGATAACACTATGATTATCAGATTGAAGGGGAGTGGGTTGGGTCTATGGATATACAAATTCATAAATAAAACATCCAATAGAAATTGTCTCATGGATGGTATCAAAAAATACACTATACTTAACTTCCATAGTATACAAATCAATACTATTTTATTTCTTGCAAGACTAAGCCATAAGACTTGCCTTGAGATGATAGATGTATCATACAAGTGACTTGTGATAATTTAGATCTCTTAACCAAAATGTTTATATGTAACTAACAACTATTGTGCTCCCAATAAAAGTGTAAGAATAAATTAAGTCCTTTGATCCTATATTTTACTCAATCCTATAGTTAGTAGCATTGTGAAAATAACTTAAAATGTGTTTTATAATTTTCTAATGGATTTCATGGGGGTATTGATAGTACCATGATACCAAGTCCACAAAAAATAAAATATCAAGATGATTAGGATTTAAATATAGAATATTTACCAATAATTTCCTATAAAGTGTATTATCAATTAAATGATAAGAAAATTTGGTTAAAATATTGAGTCTAGATTGACATGGATTTGATGTAGACTTGAATTCTTTAATGTTGAAGAAATTTAGTATGTTCTAAGCATTCTTGGATTGATTAAAAAATATACCTTTTTTAGATTGTGAAATTTGAAGATGAAGGAAAAAATATAAAAATCCTAGGTAAGTCATCTAAAAGGACTTCATTATTCAAGTTTTTAGGTCTTTAATCTAATTGGTGGGATTCCCATGATGATTAAATCAATGACACAGAGGACTAAACTTAAGAGGTTAATGTCTGATGTTTTGGTGTATATTATGGGGTTGGAGGGACTCCATATATATCTTTCATTGACTAATAATGGGTTGATATTTTCATGACAAGATAAATAATACTATTTCAAACCATACAATGAATTTTTCAATCTATAAACAAGGATGGAGTTCTCATAACTTACAGACCTAAACGGTTGGGACATGTAGATTTATTTTTGAAAGTATCCATGTAATAATACACTTTTGATGTACTTACCATAAATTTATTTCATCCAAGAGAGTAATTTACTAATATAATTAATTTTAGAAACCAAAACAAAGTTTTCATGGTAAAAATCACCTTAAACTCCTCAAAAATCTTTTTCTACAAGTCAATCTTTGTTCTATGAATGGACCCATCTGCTACATAGTTTGTGTGAAATACCCAGTTTCACCTCAAAAGTTTTATTCCTTTTTGAAGTGGAACCATGTCTAATTTTTAGTTATTTTTAGTGAAATATGTTATTATACCATAGTTTCCAACCATTCAGGATGCTTAGACGTTTGTTGATAAGTCTTTTGATCATGTATCACTACTAATTATTCCCAATTTATAACACCAAATATATGTTGTGATATTATCGTGCATGGATATCTTAGATCCCTACCAATGAAATAGATTTATTAAAAATATTGAAAACCAATTTTATTAGAGTTTAGGTTGGTTTTAAGGTGTATTCTAAATTTTTCCTAACACCAAAGGATTTTTGGTTATCCCCCTTATGACTCATCACCTGATCTATAGTATCTCTCAAAATGAGATTCATATAAGCTATTTTTCTCTTCATAAGAGAATTCATAAGTTGAGTTTATCTTGAACAAAGGTAATAAATTACAAGCAAGATGTTTTATCATCAAATCCTATGAATGTTCATCAATTAATACATGCCTTCGATAAATAATTTTAGTGGTAATTTTAAAATTAAGATGATATTCATTCAAATATTCATATTAATAAAATAATATACAAGGATGACAATTCCTTCCATTGATTTTTAATTTTCATGAAATGTGTACCCATGCATTACATCAAACAAACATTATCCTCCATTATCTATTTTGACAAACTAAATATTTATCTCTGATAGGTTTTCAACAAGGGCATTGAAATTTTTTAAGTGATCAAAGACTAGACTTTTATTTTCTAGAAACTAGACCCAAGTTTTATGAGATAAATCATCAATGAATAGAATATCATATTTATGTTTCATAAATAAAACATTGTGAATGGACATATAATCACTATGAACCAAATATAATATGTCACTCTACTTGAATGTTTTCACTTTGGGAAATGGGTCCTTATAATTTGTTCCAATTGCACAACCTAGACAAACACTATATTTGGAAGAAACTTGTGGCTAACCAATAATCATGTGATGCTTGCTAAGCTATTTCAGTGATTGATAGTTGACATGAATAGAACACTCATGATAAAGTCTAATCAAGTTAATAATATGTACACTCATGACTTATGAAGGTTGAGTGAAACTAAAATTATCTAATTTGTATAATTGTGTTTCATGGTCAACCTTTCTAGTGGCTATAATAGTAGACTAGTATTTGATATTTCTAATGAAAATATTAGTATGTGTAAAATAAGTGTTTTTCCACTCACTTGAGTATGTGATTTGATATATGATGAGGAGGTTCCTAGACATGTCTAAATGTGGAGAACTATTTTTAATATGCCATTCTTCATCTCAATTGTCCTTTCACCCTAAATAACTAGAATATTAGTATTTCCCACAAAAAATTGAATTGTGAAACATTTATCAAGATTTTTAAATAGTGAGCCATCATGCAACATATGGTGAGTGGATCCTAAATCTATAATATACTCAAATATAAGAGTTCCTATTGTTTCATAAAATGTTATTCTTGTATTACGAGGGTTGAGCTACACTATTTTAATCTTTTTTTCTAAGAATCACATTTTTAAAAAAAAAATTAATGTTTAGCATGGCTTAGTTTCTTGCACTCATTATAAAACTGTTGGTTAATGTTGACATTTAATTTCCTTTTTTCCTTTTTTTATCTTCAATGAAGGATTTTATTGAGCTGATGAATTTATCTTAGGCTTGGGTTATGCTTTCCATTTTTTCCTTGTAGGGTCCTTGCCTTTGCCAAAATAGGGTTATGATGTTTCATTTGTATTATCAAACGTTATTTCATGTTTCTTAGTAATTTATGTTGCATTTCCCAAATAAAAATCAAGTTTTCTCATTCCCTCTAATGTTTCTCATAAAAAATATCAAATGTTGGTGCCACATGTGCAGATCCCATAGAGTATTGATATGTGTAGTAATATGGTATAAAAAACCAAAAAATGTTGACCCAATTTAGGTAAAATAGTGATAATGAGTTTTTCATGAATATTGGTTTCACTAGTCTCAATCAGTAAAGCCTCAAGCACTTGAGTGATAAAGTATTCAATTCAATGATAGTTGTTTGGACTAAGAGTAGCAAGCTTATTTTCTAATTTACATGCAATTAGTTTATTGTAATTTGTAATGAGTTCCTCTACGGTGGTCTAATATTTATAAGGTTACATGATGAAATAAAAAAAGAGACTTCAGTTCAAAGGATATTTACTAAGTATGCCTCTAACTTTTTCATAATGGTTTTTGTATTTTTTCATTTTGAGAAGATCTAAAGGTGTGTCTTTTTGAGGAATTACAATGTATTATAGACCCTTGATAAGGAGCACTTCACTAACATAACCTTTCCAACTGAAGTATTTTTAAATTGATATATTAAATTTTATTTTACCATTAAATAAAAAAGCTTGCTATCGATAAATAGTTTTGAAATATGTGTGTGTGTGTGTGTGTGTGTGTGTGTGTGTGTGTGTGTGTGTGTGTGTGTGTGTGTGTGTGTGTGTGTGTGTGTGTGTGTGTGTGTGTGTGTGTGTGTGTGTGTGTGTGTGTGTGTGTGTGTATGTATATATATATATATATATATATATACATATATATATATATACACACAT
>JARHVA010007051.1:205000-252500 GCA_037957365.1 Torreya grandis
AGTAATGAAGCTTCACTCAGTGTGCAATAGTATAAGTGTGCCCAAGTGGATAAATTCCTAAGTGGTAGAATAGTGACTTAGATATACCTTTATATTTAAAAAGAATAAAACCTTATGATAACTATAATAAAAATTTGGAACAAATTGTAATGGAGGGTTTGAATTTTAAAATGAGTCATTATTCTAAAGTGGGTAGGATCAATGCATAAGGATATTGACTATTGATCCTTACCCATGTGGGTTGATTATAACTTCATAATTTAATGTTCATTTTAAGAATTTGTAATGTTTGTACATATGCTTAGATATTCTTATCAATGTAGAATACTTTTGTATGGGTAAAAAAATAACAATAGAATGTATGTGTCCATATAAGTATAATTTTATATAGAGTGAGGTGGTGAAATATAACCACTGTATTTGGTTAAGTCGACTAAATTAAAATTCATAAGAAACTACCATTATCAAGTATTCATGAACAAATTTAAGTATCTATAGTAGAATATGTTATCATAGTATGAATAAATCATAAAATTATATATGAAACATATATCCTAAGGCATATAAGTGTCATGTAAAGATAGATAGAACAATTAGGAATTTTTTATTAATCATCACATATATCAAAATTGAATAACAAGCCATATAATAAGGTTCATACTATATATCATGGAATCTTACATAAGTATAAATATGTGTGATATCGATCATGACACCACAACAAACCATACAATATTATATTTGTCCTTAAATGTGCACATCATTTTAATGCCATGATGCACATAATATAGGTACATGTAATATAATTTAATGTCACACAAAACTAAATTCACATATAATGTATAATCAATGTCACACAAGGCAAGAGTCACATACAATGAACAATCAGTGTCACAAAAGCCAAGGGCTACATAAAATGAATAATAAATGTCACTCAATATGAGATCCGCCCATAATTTAATACACACTTAATAATAAAATCATTAAAAAAGAGAATAATATTCATACATGACGGCACACAATGTAACACAATGGCCACATAATGTAACAAGAAACAAGTAACAATGAAAACTTGAATAGAACAAGAAATGGCTATTATACACTATGAATGTGTGTAATCAACTAGCATAGTAAATTATAATATCCATATAATATAGTTTGTAGTATACTCAATTGAAATACATGTATAATCAATATAAGTTATATCAAATGATTAGTGTAGTGGTTGTAGAAAGATGTAACTTGAATAGTTATACCAAAGAAATGACCCTAGTATAAACATGCCCTAATTATAGTAAGGTTGGCCTAATAGGTGTAGGAATACCCTATATTTGAATGCCAATGTAATATTAAACTTGTATGTCCTTTAATCAATCATGTACACCATGAAATGCATGTGCATATGAAAAGTTATATTTAATATGCATAAATGTGATAATCAACATAAAAAAAAAGTTTACATTAAAAGTATATGTCACAAATAAGTCATAATTTATTATTTTATTAATATTTTAAAATATAATATTATGAATAATGTGAAAATTATAGGCCCAATAACACATCCAAGAAAAATAATGTGTGACCCTAGATATCAAATCATGCCAAACACCAACATATCATCATCATCACTATCATCACACCATTGATTATTTATAATATTTGTATTTCCATTTTACTTTTGCATTATAGTATGCATGAAAATTTAATTTCATTCCATTGTATGTGAATAATCATGCTATATCTTATTTATTAATAAAATTGGTCTTGTCCTCGAATCCTAGCCTCTTTCATTATCATTAGTTCAATATTATGTATTTTAATTGCACTTTATTCAAATTTAATGTAATACAGATATTAGGTGTATCTAAAACATAATTTATTTAATATAACCATTATTTACCTAATTTAGCATTTTTTAATCCCTTTCTCATATAAATTATCAATGTGCCCATAAGCTTTGGGCCATAAGAAACTAGTAATTTAATATGCACTAATGATCCGTCCTAATGTATGAGACATTGTAATTCATTTATATCATGACCCAAATATTTTATAAATGCAAATATTCATTTATTTAGGTAATATTATATATCAATCTCAAGTTATTTCCAATATTCATTCTCTTGGAAAACCTAGAAGGAATAAATGCACTTTTGTGAATGCTTCTAATTTTTACATGGTATACTATTATATTTAGAATTATTAGAAACCACTTTAGGTGTCTCCTAGTGTATCTATATTACCTTAAATATCAATTATTTCTTAAATTTTGGAATCTAATTTTGCAATACTTCAAAATCAATTTTTTCATGTCTAGTGATCTTATGGTAATCACACTATGAGTTTCCTTCTTGATTTCATATCTGACTAGAAAATTTATGTCTAGTAGCAAGTAAAAGAAGCAAATTTTAGTCAAGCAACATTTTTAATATGGTATTTGGTGTATCTTTAAATCTATATATTTGTAATGTTATGGTATTATTTTTTCCCATGAACTTCACATTGTCAACTAAATGTTTCGTTAACTTTAGATATTCACTTTTGATACACTATAGAATATGAAGTTGTTATTGTTTCTCATTCATGCTTGATTTAAAAATATTTTTACTTAATGGTTGAATTACCATATGAGTCTCTAGTTTTGAGATCATATTACTTAAATTATTTAAATTCCATTTTTATTATTTTAAAGAATTATCTCTTGTTTGACTAATTTATATTGTTCTTAGGTGGTAACTGTTGTCACTTAGATATGCATCCTATGAGAAGATGACAATGATATCCTCATACAAGTGGCACAAGTTTTTGGCACACTTGGTGGGACTCATGTTCCAAGAGATTAGGAGATTGTTGGTATTGTCTCTCAACAATTAGCCTTAGGAGGCATCTATCAAAGCATCAATGGTGACTACAAAGAAACATTAGCTGGTCAGGTAGCCCATGTATTTAATTTGAATATTTTTGATAATCTTTTCTTATGTTCCTACTTCCAAATGAAGTTTCATCATTGACCTTGGATTTGAGTTTTATTCTATACAAATTGGTGAGACATTACAAGATTATGTCATTCCCCATCAATATGAATAAGTCCTATGTCAACCTTATCATGATCCTTAACAACCTTAATATGACCTTCATTAGTTCCAATATGATCCTTGTCATCCCTATCAAAAAGGATATCAATCCTATGAACCATGGAATCCACATGGCCATTCATTTCTCTCTCCATATGGACACCATGTTGTTGGATAATTATATGATAATGGCTACCATGAAACACTGATCTATCAGCCTTAAAATGAGCCCTATCATTCATTTCATGATGCTTATCATCCTCAAGATTATTCCTATCAGCCTTGTCATATGAAACAAGAGGTTTCTATTGGTTTTACATAAATATATCATTGGAAATATACAACTCTTTCTCAAGTAGATTTTACTCCTCCTAATCAGCCCAAGAATTCACTTCCATTCAAACTCACTAGCAATTTCCTCTTTTCCAAACCCATTCATAAGCCTTATGCTTCATCCCACACTACATATCAAACCCCTTCACCTTACACTACATTTCATATTTCATCTCCTTCACCTCAAATTCATGAGACTATCCATCAAGCCTCCACTTCATTTCTTCTCAAACAGGAACCTATAATGAGAGAAGCAAGTAAAGAAGAATAAATTCAATTCATGGTTAATCAAGAGAATCTCATGAGTGATTATGAGGAAAAAATCACCATAAGTACTCCCCTTGGTGAAAAAAATGATAATACAATAGCTATTGTCTCTATGTTTGAAGGAATGTGTGTCCATGTAAAACCCCTTACATTTCACCCTTAACCTGATTTTGAGTTCTATCTACCACCTCCACCAAATAGCTCATCTTGTCCTCACCCCATCACTCTTTGCCTTGATGTAATTATGGTATGGGAACCTAAGGAGGATCAACTAGTTGATAAAGAAAGAGATATCTTGTTTCAAGAAAACCTACCTCCTTGGCAACTTCATTGGCCTAAATCACATGATTTAAAAATGCCTAGTCTTGGCATCACCATAAAGGAGAAGGAGATAGAAGATATTGTAGCCCTTGAAGAAGACTCTACATCAGATCCAAGGTTATAGATGATAATCATAAACATGAAGTGAAATGTTGTATCAATAATGAAGTTCAAGTCATCCCTATAGAAGTGGCAGTTCTCAGAGAGTTTCATGAGACCAAGGTAGAAAAAGTAGCTCTTGAAGATGATCATGAGGAAGAATATCTATTGTAGAAGTTAAATACCGTATGAAAGGAATTTGATGATTTGGTTGAAGTTTCTTTTTCTCAAAAATATTTCATTGATAATGATAAACCCAATCTTGTTGATGAGTCTAATTAATATGAGCTTGAGTGTACAATCAAACATAAAGATGGATCTTTTTCAGTTCGTCAAGAAATAGCTGTCATAAAGCTACTTGATGATGTAATGGATATTTAAGAAAACCATATTTATGAAATAATACATAAAGAAGAGAAGATAGAAGAGGTATTTCTAGATGATAAAGATGACAAGGATGATCGGTAGCTACAAATGGAGTTACTTCAAGAACTTGAAGAGCTTTAGAAAATTAAAGGCCAAGTGTATAACAAGGTGCAAGAAGAGGTTTTCATGGAAGATAATGATCAATATTGGATATATTTTTCAAAGCTCCTTGATGAGATAGAAGAGCTTGTATCTAAGAATAAGCCTAATCTTGTTGGGAACACCATGGAAGATAAGAAGGTATGCCTTGCTCAATCATCATTTGAGATTGCAATTGAGGATCTACATGACAAGGTTGAAGATGTTTGGATGAAAGAGGAATAATTATACATTATATACTTTTGTAAATATGGTATACTTTAGATCACAAAAATTGAAGTGCCTAAGAACAATTTTAATTTATAAAACATCCAATCTAAGGATAAGCATGCTTTGCACTATGTTCCGTATCATGAAGAAAGTGATGGTTCAAAATTTCCCTTTGATCTAGGAGGAAGTTATGATTGATTTTTAGTTATACATAATAGGTTGTTTCCTAATTCCCTAAAGTTATTTGAGCACATGTGTGTGTCTTGTATGTTTTCTTTATTTTTTGTGTGTGTCCTTTGCTTTGTGTGGTTGAGATAGTCGTAGTGTCTTGTCTTGATCAAAGATTTTTTGTCAATGGTCAAAGGTTTTATTATTTTTATCACTACTTATATGACTTCTAAACCCAATGAAATAATAAGGCTACTAGTCTAGTTAGTATAAAAGGCATACTACCACTATGAGTCACCAATTTATTGACCAAGTTTGACTTTTAAGTGAAATTGGGGCACCCCTAGTAAAACAATTGAGTTTTTAGATCTATAATGGGATATAATATATTTTAATGAGGGTTTTTATATGTTACCTTATTTTATATTAGCTTTGATCAATTAGTTTTTATGTCCTTATATTCTTTTTAGGTCATTTGAGGGGTTAAAATAGTGCATTTAATGCTTTATATGGGTTTATTTCAAAATGTACAAGTGTAAAAATTTTATTTAATGACCAATATATTATTAAATGTCTTATATAGTTTACATTACTAGAAATATGCCATGTTATTCAGAGAAAAGGTAGTTTTCTTGGCAAAAAGGGAGAAAGGAGCACTTGTATAGCCTCCTTGGGAAGTGTGAAAATAAAAAAAATGTAAATGTGACTCTTAAACTTATAAAAAATGATATACATGCTTCAATTGATCTAGAAATTTCATTTCTTGCTCAAAACCATTCTGCTCCATTTTCACCCTTCTTGGCAGACTGAAGTGACACTCAAGATTTTACTTGGTACGAACAAAAAAAGATGTTTTAGGACAAATCATTTTGGTATGTGATAATAAACTCAGATAAATTAATTTTAAATAAATATTTTTGATAATTATTAGCTTTTATTTATGAACGATCGCTAACAAGTTGGCCTTTCAAATCTGCCTGATCATTTGTACACCTTATAGATTTAACTCCATTTTGGTCAAATCCATTAGAACCAATTAGTGATGTTATTTCAAAATGATGTGTAATTAATTATCAAATGATATACACTATTTATTTTATTTCACATGGTGTTTATATTAGTAAATTAGTTCATGTTGCAAGAGGGTGTCACCATGAGTAGTTTCAGTTGAGTTATTTCTTGTTTACTAACTATTTTCTCCTATAGAGGTATTATACAGATGTAAAATGATGTTACACAATATATTGAGTCATATTAACACCTCCTCTCATGTTTTGACCTCATAATGACATTCTTTGAGTAGCTTGCAAGCTTATCTTTCTCTATTTATCAACTTCATGCCTAATTTCACTTGCAGTGACATGTCTGGGTTGGCTCAACTTTTTCATAGATTTGTATTCATGGTATATCAGTTTTTACTACCATAAATATTTGTATAATTATCATATATATTTTTGTAAAAGGTGTAATTATAGTCACATACTCAATTCACCATGCTAAGTAGTCATGTGATGCTCTTGCTTGTTATATTTCATCTACAAACAAGTGATTTTCAAGATAAAAAGGGTGTATTGAATATGGTTTCAAGGTTTTAGATCATGGATATAATTAATTTAAGGATTGGAATTTCCTTTTAGTTATCTTGAGGCTATTTAACACCATATTTTGCTATATATCATACCCTACTTACATAACACAATCAAAGCATTCACCTATAATGTCTTGTTGGTGTCATACCAATGTGTATAAAGGTGAATGCATGTTAAAAAATCCTAAGACTACTAAAATTTTATTTTCATGATTGATTAAAGTATCAAGGTTCATATTCATGATAGTTTTCATATTGCTCATACTGCAATTCACTGCCTATGCACCAAAATATCCATCTAGAGGTGGCCCAAAAAAGGGATTGAGATATTCATTTGAGTGTTAAAGTGTGGTGGGACCTTAATCAGATCAATTGAATATTAAAAGGATAATTACAGATCCACCTAAAGTTTTATATTTCTAGTTGGAGTTGAAAGTGACTCCAAGGAGATAAAGACTATGACTTCAAGCCTATTTTTCCTAAATAGGCAAAGTAAAGGTCTTGAGGTTTTGTGGATAACATTTACTATGGTCAAATGAGATGTGGATACATCATAATCAAATTATTTATTTTTAATTATATAGGACAAGACTTATACAAGAATATGAGGGTCAAAAATTGAAGAGAGTGTGGAGGTTTAGAGCCTTGAAGTGACCTACAAAAACACTATTTCTAGACAGTATTATATATAGGTGTCTAAGTCTGAGTACATTATATGTCAAACTAGTATTTAACCATGAAATCAAGATGAATCAGCATCAAGTGTCTCAATTTATATTTATTTTCACAAATATCATCAAGTAGAATGATATTTGGTGTTTATATCCTTATGCCTTATCTTCAGTCTGTACACTGAGCCCACGTGTACCTATAACCAGTCAATAGGTAACAACCTAAATGAGCATTATTGGAACATTGAGAACACATTTAGAGTGGTTTATTTGAATTAAAAAATTAATATGTAAGTGTTATGAGACCTCATAAAATTTCAAGTAAGTCTCCTAAGCACTATAACCTAAGCCTTAAAACCCTAAGTGCACCTACAGTCCCATGTGTGACTCTGTAGGATAATGAGCTTGTTTTATATGCTTCAAAGTTGTTTTAGCCATTAATGATAAGTAAAAAGTGAAATAAGATGATATTTAAATTTAAATTTTATAGTAAATTTTTTTCCAATCAAGAATAGGATTCAATAAGCTAAAACATCCTACAAGTAGGGTTAAAAGGGATATCTCAGTCAACAGTGGTAATGGAGAACCCAATTTTGAGAAATTATTTAGAATTGGTGTGAAAAATAAGTTATAAATAATTAATAATAGTTTTAATAGCATAAATATATCCTAATAAAGCATTAATAAGTAATAAATATCTCAAAACTACATACAGGGGTCCAAAAACAAGTTGTCACAATCAGGCAGAGTATCTCATGAAGGACAGTGACTAGATTTGGTGACTAAAGTAGTGTCCTAGGATTTTAAAAGGACTAAAATAGTTTTAAAAAAATAAATTTTGACCTAAATGGATCCATTATAGGTCCAATAAATCCATTACCAACCTCAGATGAGGTAGGGTAACCTAGATGACCTCCTAAAATGAGAAACATAACTTATGCTAGAACATAGTCTTAATTGAGTCAAAGTGGAGGAGTGTGTGATGAATTTGAGAGATAATAAAAATTTAATAATGGTAATATAAAACTCAAAATAATATCATAATTAATAAATCAATAAAGGATAGGGTCCCAAACAAAGAAAACCCAGTCAACTTGAGGGAATCCTGCACAATATACATTATTGAGGGTCTGTCTTGGAGTTGAAGAGAGTTAGAAGGTATATAATTGGAGTTAAGCTTTAATTTTTTTTAAAAATAATAATTTTAAATTTTATAACCCTATACAATTATTATTTTTTAAGATAAAATAAGGGAACTTCCCCCTATTTTGTCTCAGATAGGGGGCACTTTCCCATGCACAAACCCTAGTAGTCTTAGGGAAATAAGTGAAAAGTGGTGACCAAAATCTTTTAGGGCATTATATGAATGTTATATAAGTTTAAAAACATTATTAAAAACATATATAACCAATTAATAAATATATAAACCAAATATATCTACACTCCTAAGGTTATAGTTATGCATGATGGGCATTTCTAGATCGAGAAGCCAAATTGATAGTCACTATCACTTATCACATGAATGAATATTTTTAGTGGATTGAATTTTTTTTTAGGGATCATAATATATGTTTTTGAGATATTTATATTTATGGGAACCTATAAAAACTCACATTGAGCTTCAAAGTGAAAATAGGGATATCAGGAATGGTGAAGCCTAGTGCCCAAGTGGGGACTCCATCACACTTTTTGCATGAAGTTTGGATTAAAAACTATTTTAACATGTTAAAAATGTTAATATATGTATTAAAAAAACATTAAATTATAGGGGAAGTTATAAAAATCCATTATTGATCTGAAAACACTCTAAAAAATGTGTAAATGATGAAAATAAGTTTGATAGGAGGATTTCAAATGCTCATATCTTGCATGATGATTTTCATGGAGACAATATAAGTTTATAGGAGTTATATTAGGTCTTTATTAACTACTTTTTTGATTTTTTTTATCAGATTGGACATCAGGGTTATATGAACCAAGCTTAAGACTAAAAACAAGCTTAAAACACTACAAACCCTCAACCAAGACCTGATGGAGAAGATGAGATTGGAATGATAGTAAAATGGAATATTTGGACTATAAAAAATATTTTAAGTTGAAAAATACTCACTAAATCTCCCTCCCACACTGACTATCTATACAGACTTGTACAAATGGGTTGTAAAGCAGGCTCTTTTTTACCATATTTTTTGTTTTGTAGGTTATAAAAGGATTATAAAGATGAAAAAACTTTGGATGAAGTATTATGACTTAATATAAATCCAAATATTAATTTAATTCCATAAATAAACTTCTAAGTACCCAAATTAGGTGTTTAACTCAGCTAGTCAAATCTGACATATTAGACAAGCTAGTGAAGAAGATGGAGAACCTCAAATGAGCTCATTTTGTGGTGAAAAAAATGATTATAGGTACATTTAGGGTATTTATAGGAATAATTAACTTCATAAAATGTATTAATGAGAAATTTAATGAATTTTGGATGCCAAGTGTGCAAGGTACGTGAAAGGGTAGTTTTTTTGACAACAAATGATGATAGCTAAATTTGGGATGATTCTAGAGGACCAAACATGAAAAAATTAATGTATAGGAATGTATGATATTATAAAATTCCACTAAAATTATTATATATTCTCCTCATTAGTTATGGGATGTCCAAATAAGTCTTATCATGTAGTCATTTTTCTGAGCAAGAATGAGGATTTTTTTGCCACTTTGCAAGACTTTGATGACTTGGATTGAAATTTTTACTTGATTTAATTTCATGGTTTGACCCATATCATCTTATAATTCAGGGATAAATTATTTTATATACTTTTAATGTTTCCTTATGTCCCTTGGACTTCTCTTTTTCTCTCTTTCTCTCTCTGTCAAGATCTATAAGAGCTAGCCATTTTGGCCATTATATTGGATACTTCACCTAAGTATGGTGAAGACAGGATCATTTTAATACAATTTTATAAATAAAATAACTAAGTTTTACCTCTTCCATGACTTTTCATAGTGTTCTTTAGTTGAATGTTGAATTTTCTTAGTGAAAACTATGGATTTGTGAGCAAGTTGTCACATTCTCTCACCTATTTATAACTTCTTCTTGTAGGGAATGTGATGTGTTCTAGTAAATTTAAAAGTTTAAGTGAGTTATTATCTTAATTAGTGTCACTAAATGCCTCTTTTCTAGTATTCCTAGCTTTTCACACTCATCCATAACCCCACAATGTAACATTGATGCAAGAAGACATAGATTGGAGAGTGCATATGTAGTTGTCCTTTGATTTCACATGTAATATGCATATGGTTGGATGTCATTAGTAAATTTTGGGTATAACCTCCATTAGATTAGTTTTTTTTCTCTCTCTCTCTCCCTTCTCACCACTAAAAGTTAGTAGTAGTTGTAATCCTAAATGGTACATGAACGGAGCTACCCCTATCTAGAGACTCACCTCATTCCTTAGGCTACCCACAAGCCTATAGGTGATTCCCTTATGCCACTTAGATTAGAAAATAATTTTAATCTCCTCATAAGGTGTATATCCAAGTGATAATAGTAAATTTTGACTTAAAAAATGCTTTGAATATTAATTGTATTGATACTCTACCAAATCGATAGGTGTAAACATGTTATGCAATAAAAAATAATCTAGATTGATATGTGTAAACATTTTATGAGATAAATAATAATCTAGATTGATATGTGTTGAATTTAATTTGGATAATTGATTTTTTATATTCACATGTAATTCATCATCATCATCATCATCATCATCATCATCATCATCATCATCATCATCATCATCATTGTCACCATATTATGTGCATATATGACATGAATCATATGATTTGAGCAATAGGGGAAGATATGGTATAGACTATTTTTGTTGTTCCACATTAGTTTGTGATTACATTATTTTATCTTTAGTGATTTATTCAATTTTAATTATATCCTTTTCATTTGTTTCTCTCAGTTTTATATCTCCATCTATATGGATTTTATATGATGGGATAATATGTGATGGATGAAATATGGAATAATGAATAGAATATGATTGTGAATGACCTTAATTATTAGGATGTATCCTTTTTTAATATTTTAATAAATTTCTATCTACAAGACATATCTATAGATGTATATTATGCATTAATTTCAATCACATATATATATTTTACATGGTAATACTTCCATTACTTGTATCCAAAGTCAATCAATGAGAAATATATAGTGTATATGATAAGGCATGACTTAAAATATGATATTCAATGTCTTGGGTTCTAGTGTGACATCCAAAAATATTTTTCAATTACTTTATATATAATATTATCAAATTCCATTATACTCTTATCTAATTTTTAAATAGTATAAATATTTCATATATTTAGTTGTGATATGTTATTTATCAAGATGGATTTGACTCTCAATTTTTTTATTTTGTATTGCATGAATAAAGATAGATTTTATTTTATTATATGTTTGAAAGGAATATAATATTTTAATGGATTATTGTCTATAATAAAATATATATATAAATTTCCATTATGAATTATTTTCTTTCATCTATGTATTTTAGATGGTACTAATTCCATCACATGTATCCAAGGTCAATCAAAGAGTAGGTTATAGTGTAGACAATTAGGCATGACTTAAAATATGGTAATAAATGTATTGGGTTTTAATGTAAATTTTAATTATATTTTTCGAAGTGCCTTATATGAAATATTAGCAAATCCCATTATACTCTAATGTAATTTTTTAACAGTATCCACATTACATATATTTAGTCCTAATACATTATTTATCACGATGCATTTGACTCCCATATTTTTTTATTTTGGATTCCATGAATACAGGGAGATTTTATTTTATTATATGTTTGGTTATAAAATATTTGTTTTGAAAGGAAATCATCTCTTGGCCATTATTTAATTCATTCATAATGAAATAAAAATATGTAGGGGCTATATCATTCAAAAAAATAGTATCACATAATGCATCATATCTAATTTACTTTTAGAGGTATGATATAATTAGTAGTTATATAATATAAATCTCAAGTTGAATATTATCTAGGTGATCAATGATATCATATCCTTTTATTTGATTAGTTGGACTCGTCAAAGGAGAAGTAATGTCGAATGAGGAGGAACATGTTGACTGCCTCTTTTCTTCCTATAGGTGGGACACATGACATATTCATGTAGTGACATCATAGACCTTGGTTTAAAATATAAGATATTTTAAAATAATGGGGATAGGATGATGGTTATAATGAATTGAGGTCTAACAAGAGAAGGAATAAAATGAATCACACATGCCTTTTGACATCTAATAGTAACTATAATCAACTCAAACAAAATATTTAGATATTATAAATTAAGGCTAAGTATTTCTCATGAATAATTTAAAAATTAATTTTATTATAAAATTATTTGAACATTTTGATTACATATTTGTTAAATATATTGTCTTTCTCAAGAAATCAACATGTAATCAATACAATCATATCTAGAGTTAGGATATATATATATATATATATATATATATCCATTATAAGCATGAGTTATTTATATGAATGAGAGGAAAAAATTAATCATATCTAAAAATCACCCCATAATATATAAATCTAAAAACCTAATAAAATGAAAAACCCCAAACATTTCATAGGGCTTATCTATTGAATAAAAGAATTGGGTTCACTAAATATTATATATTATTTTGGATTAATTATCTAAGGAAACATAAAACTAAAAATATTGAGATTATCTAAGACTTGTGTAAATTATGAAAATTTGGTTATACAATAAATTTTTTAATTACATGTTACTATTTATATAAAATGGTAAAAATAATTAAATTAATTATATTTTTACATTTATATTCAAGTTCAATAATATGTGTAGGCAATAGGAAGGAATAAAAATAGATTATGAGTCATTCAGATTTAGAGATAAATTATTTGGACATGATTGCATGAGTCTGATAGTAATTAGACACCTAAAAAAATTTAAAGTCATCTTATCACTGATGTAATTATCACTATAAGATGCAATTCAATTTTTTGACATAGACTATTTCACATTATGATAAACTATTTTTCATATTAACATAAATCTGCTATGTGTTACAAGTTAGTAATTTCATCTCCGTCTCCTTGAAACCCTAGATCTTATTTTAAAACTATATTACATGAAAAAAAATGAACTTAAAATATAGGTTAATCTGACTCCAAACACCATTGGCCAAGTGGTTAAGAAATACTTACATTTACAATTCTTCAAAGAGGGTTAAAATTACACATAGTTATCCCAAATAGGTGTATGTGTGGAATATTGATCTTTAAACATTAATGTAACATATAATTTTTATTTTTAAACTTAAAAGTGTGTTAAATTGACATGGATTTAGTGATTCATACTTGGATAATACTTTCTATTTTTATGGTTTTTTGAATTGGAATCTTGAGGACTATTCCTCTTAATGTGTAGATGTATAAAAATCATCTTATTTGGTGAGAAATAGATGGTTTCCAAATAGGATATAAATATAAATAAACTTATGAATAGTGTGTAGTCTAACATACTTTATCACTTACATGTGAAACATATAAGTTTTCTCATAGGAAAGATATGAATTTGAGAAATTGACTATGAAATCCCACATAGATAAGTCTACTACAAGAAGATGGATTTAGTAGTTGAATCTATTTGATTATAGACATAAGGATAAAAGGAATAATAAATACTTATTATATGATAAGGACATAATACATTTAGGAAAATTTTCAAATTAGGTGAATACTATATATTTATTATAGGTGACTAATATAAAATTGATAAGGTCGAGCCCATGGAAAGGTGATTGGCTAGGAAAGAGTGTGGGAAATATTCATATTTGTACACGAAACCCATAAATGGTAAGGATAAGTAAATAGTAACATTTTTTATTTAATAATATTGGATTGTAGTGTCTAAAACTACACGTGTTGTGTGTGTTGATGCATATATGTTTCTTTTTATCCATGTTTATAGTTTATTTTTTAAAGTGTTTTAACTTAAGGCATGTATGATGTAAATTTAGAGTAATAATTCACAATCTAAGGTGGTTTCATAAATAAATAAGTAATGTATATTAGGTGGTGTATCATATGACAAATAATAATTCATATATTACCATTAATGATACATGAATTTAAGATCATAGTAAGTAGATGATAATATTAGCTAATGATATACATAAGATTAGATAGATCAGAGTATAAAATTTTCATTTGAAAGGTTTCAAAACTTACATCCATATCTAAAATGTCCTCATCTCAAACACATTTAAATTTTTATCTATCCAAAATTAGTTTCTATCAAAGATGAAACGATAGATGAAAATGCCTTGGATTTTTGTGATTCTTAAATGTTAAAATGGATATTAGATTTTTTATTTGAAATATAACCTTTTCCACCTTGGTTTTTCTACAATTTATATATATATTTTAAATTATATAGTATCAACTTTGTCATTAAATGTTAAATGATCAAGTGCATTGTCAAGTGTCACATTCAGTTCTTGTAATAAAGGAGTAACTAACAATCTATTATACTTAAGGAGAGTTGGCATGACATGGAATATGGTTAACCATGTTTTGAAATGAATAAATATATGAAATTTAATGCATACCATCATTATATGCTATATTAAGTCCTTCTTAGTCAAATGTTTTATATCATATCCAATAGACCCAATAAAATAAATACTAGACATACTAAATTAAATGTCATCATCAACACTAAATTGAATTTTATTGATTTATCTATACATAAAAAATAATTTTCAGTGGATCCAAAACTAAAATATTCATATTGCTAATATGATTGAAACACTTGGTTGGATCATTGGTATTATAGGGATATCTTTTTATGAGAATCTTTATTGAGTATCTCTTTCTTAGGAGATAACACATCATGTAAAAGAAATTAGTAAACATTAGAATATGTAGTAATACTAGGATGATCATGAAGTTTAATATCACCTTTATAATAAAAATCTTGATTTTTTTTATTATAAATCATATAATATATTTTTTGAATGTCCATGACATCTTTTAAAAAGAATAGTAAAATATATACCTAAAATGCTTTGGTATGTGATGGGTAACACTATTTAATATGTGCGAGTGCAATTATTTTAAAGTCAAGCATCATTTTCAATAATTCACTTAAATTATATAAAGCGATTCAATAAATTTATGTGATCCACTAAGGCATGATGTAAGACTTGTTTTATGAGTCACCCTTTCATTTTCCAAAGGTGTATATGTATTACTTTTAGGCAAATGGATTTTAGTTGGATAAATAGAGATAAGAGTGATAATTTTGTCATAAAAATATTGATAATTTGAAACATAATATTATAATGTCATAGAATCATAAAATATAAATTTAAAATATTAACATGTATGATAAAGAAATTTATTTATTGAGAGCATAAATAAGATTCCTACAAAATATATATTGTTTCTATAAATTTAATGCATGATATATTGATTGGTGCATAATAGAATTATATCACAATATGTAATCATATATAGGTTTAGTTAAGCATTGGTGAACAAATGGGAGACACATAAATGTATAATTTTATCCCTTTATATTTATATATTTTAATAAAAAGAGAAGTTGTAGACTTAATGGTGTATGTAAGGACCAACTAGATAATGTATGGAAACAACTCAAAGGATAACATGTTAAGATTTTAGGTAATGATTTAGGAAAATTTATATAATTGGAAATATATTTCCTAATAGAAGATAAAAAATTATTTATGATGCAAATAATTATCACAATATGCATTAGATAAAAAGAATGTAGGAACTATAAAATTAGACCGAAAAGGTGAAATAAGTATGATATGTAAGATGGGTTGGCAATGTGTAACATTATAATTTTCCATATCATTGGATGAAATAAACTATAGATATTTCAATTTGACATAAGTTTATAATTTTCCCTTATTAGATATCATGGCTAAAATTTCTTTGGAAGGCACAATAAGATCACTAAAGGGTTGGTTGAAGGATTGAGTATAGTAAGAATGGGAACATTATGTATTACATGTTTGGATAAATTATTATTGTAAAGGATATAAGATAAATTAATTCCAATATAAAAGTTAAGAGGATTACTATGAGAATTTTGGGCCTTATTTATTTCATTAAGGTCATCTAATATTTCAGCAACATAACTAGTTTTTCCCAAAATATGTTCTTTAGTCACTTGTAAAATGTCTTCATTAACTTTTTTTCTATAATTAAAATTAAAATTCAAATAATTCATATTAAAGATAATTTATTGATCAAAGACATAGTACCTAGTTTATAAATATAAATGATGATGCTTGATAATAAAAAAAACAAACTAAGAGAAACCAAGGTAAAAGTATATACGACCCATTTTTAATAAAGTCTTGTTATTAAACTTTTTTAGTATCATCTTGTGCATATGTTTCATCAGTTTATTTCAGGTGCTATTTTTTCTCTTCTTCTCTATATAGATGTGTATTATACCCTGTTCTATTTTTTTAAATTAATTTTTCAATCCCATTATTTCTCTATTTCTTATTTTTTCCTAATGTTTTTTCTTTAGGTAAAAATCAGTGGTCTCACCAATCCTCCCTAGGTAGATTTGGCAATCCCACAAATGTTGTCCTTTGTGTGTTTGCAAGCCCTCAACACCCTTCCACTTTATTCTTTTTTTTCATGTTTATTTCTTCAACTTATTTCCCCTTCATTGTGTAATATTTCATTCCAATGTACGTAATTTTAGTTTGAGAAGGCTAAATATAAAAGAGTCAAAGAGGAATTCTAAAAAACTTCCTCAAAGGTTCCAAGAAATTTTAAAAATATATATATTTACTTCTATTTTCATGGGAAAGTTGGTATAGGCACATGAAAATTAGTTATTTTTTCTCACAAGGAACAATCTATAATTTTATTACTTCTTGTACCAAAAGTGGAAAATGCAAACAATCATGTAGTTACATCTCTAACTAGGTAGATCAGTGTGAATCTGTAAATAATATTATCTATTTAGACTGCACAAGAATTACATGGGTTATAATTATGGTTCATGGGATATGTATCTCTAACTGCATTTTGGATTCCTAAACTAACTAATTATTTCTTTTCTCTTTTACAATTATTTTGGAAATATTGGGTCATGTAAGAAAAGAAGGTAAAATAAGATAATTGTTCAAGTAAATTATGAAAGTGTAAACATATTAATATATTAAATTTTTATGTTAACCTATGTAAAATTTAAAATCTTAAAAACATGCATAATACATATTTTACGTTCCAAGATACAGTCATTGGTTACAAGAGGTTAGTGTCGATTATACCCTAGGAAAAATAATTGGTATATGCCAGGGTTTATATTATATTTATGTTGATCCAAACATATATATTTCACATAAAATTAACTACAAACATGCGTTATATAAATTCATGTTTATAATCCCAATATTTTACAATGGTGTAACTACTCCATAATTTTTTTTAATTACAATGTTTAGATTATTTTCACTTTGTCATTTGCTTTGTAGTTCTTATTAATGGTCATGAGGTAGATTAAATTGTTTTTGGACTATCATATATATATTATTCCATTTTTAAATATATTTTTTGTGTTGCATGTGGGTATTTGTTCCTCATCTACTATTTGTTAAATCATATCCACCTAGATCTAACCTATTTGTGCACCCTGCTAAATCTTAGGGTTTTATTTTTTTTCATTTATGTCTAATTATTATTATAGAGGTATATTTTTACTTTTAAAAATTAGGAATTTCATTCCATTTATTTGTTGTTTTTATTATCGTTTATTATGGTTTGCATTAGTGAAACGTATTTGAGTGCTCTCTCTTATTTAGTTGATAAATTCTAAAATGCGAATTTTTTAAATGGTGAAATGATTAATCAATGCATTGTACAATTTTTAAAATAAAAATTTATTGAAAATCATAAAATCATTGATGAAATTATACATATGAGTAAAGATGTAGATAATTCAAATTAATCTCATGTATATTCCTTGAAGGTTTGTGATTGTGTTATATAATCTTATGGGTTGTGTGATAAGTGTTGACTTCACTACCCATGATAAATAATGTTCCTACAGATACTTTACATGGTAAGACACAACATTAGGATTAATCTCTTAAGGATTATAGTATATCATCTAAAGATATATTATCCATAATCTATGTCATAGATGAACTGAAATGTAATGTACATGATATATATTTGGGATTTATTGCATTTTATTCTTGGATAGATTCAAATGCTATAATTTTCTATCCAATATTGAATAAGGTATATTAATGACCCTTAATAGTGACATTATAATACATATATTAAGATTATTTTATTAGTGTGTTGGTCCTTATTTAACCTAATGCACTTTATTTCTTATTTTCGGAAATGTAAATTAAATGATAACATATTTATTTAAAAATTCCCTATAATCCTAATAGGTAATGTCATGCGTTAATAAAAAATAATTCATAATGGTTGTATCTATATATATGTTGAGTTTGAAGAGTTTTTTTTACAATGATATATAATTAATAAGTGGCCACGTGATATTTTTTATTGTATCTCCCTCTCTTCACCATGGTGAATTTTAATTTATACATGGCTATAATTTGAGATTCCAAGATAGTATGAACCATGTTACTTACCAACCTATATATTTAGATAAAAAATACTTTTGTGTAAGGATATAATATAAAAATTATTTATTGAAATAGATTAGCTAATTAAATATCCAAGTGTAAGTGTCGAAACAAGAAATAATTTTTATCAACATATCTTGTAATGTTCTATAAAAAAAACATCTATGAGGGTAGAATAAAACAAATAGATAAGATTAGAGGTGTTATTATAAATGAGAATATAGTGATATAATATTATAGTATAATACCCATTTATATTTAATAATTATAATAACCTTCCTTAATTAGTAAATTGAAAATAAACTAAATGATTTAATCATCACAATAATAATATTATTAAGTCAAGACATGAAATTAATCAAAGTATGATCATAATACAAATGGAAAAAAATGTGACCAATGGTCCCTATAGTCACCAATTCATCTCATCATAGTATATGGTTAAGTAGCCACTAAAACCATCAAGTAAAATATGACGTGATATTGAATACTAGGTTCACTAGATATTTTTATATCTTTAAGTGTTTTTATGCATTGAATATTTCATGTTTAAATTAATTATTATTAAAGTGGTTAATTTATACATAAAATAAAATATATCAAATCTTAAAAAACATAGAGATGCCTAATATTATCCACCTTTGAAGCATTTGAGAACATTCACTACATACACCATTAAATGTCTTATCTACATGCCCCTATCACCTACAATAAATTTGATGGAATAATTCTATTCAAGTTTGAATATATCATTTGTAAGTTTTAAAAGCATAATTACCTTAAAAATAAAAGATAAAAATTTACCTAATCACAATCCTACATAATTTTCCTTAATAATCTTATATATTTACATTCCATTGACTTATGAAACTAACATTGTTGAAGATCCTTTAATTTGGTGTGTCACCATTTTATATTTTATGTTTTCCCTCCTGATCATAATTTGAACATTAAATTTTTTTTATTAATATATCCATTTATTTATTTTAAATATTTTTATGTTTTTAAAACATATCCCTATTTAGTTCTAACAATAGAACTTGTTCCTGAATTATCATCATGAATTACCCACATGTTACTATTTTTAGATTTATCATTATAAAAAAGGAATGATATGTTTAGCTATTTAAATTAATTTATATTCCTTAAATTTTTAATTATATCCAACAACCATATATCCTTTTCTGAATACAAAAGCAATTATACTAATAACAAAAGAATATTTACATTGTGAATTTTTTCTAAAGATGATTCTTAGTGATTAGAATTTGAAATATTTAAAATTAATTGTAATTAATATATAAACATTTGTATTCACATCTTCTATTAAGTATAAAAAAGGTACATTATGTATTTTCACAATGCCCCATGCCATCTTCATAATTATCATGTTTTTCCTTTCTATGACTCCATTTTTTAGTGAAGTATATAGAGTAATATAATAATTATGTATAATCTATTTATTATATAATTATTTGAAATGATTTTATATGAAATCACTTGCATTATAATATTTGAGATATTTATCTTGATTACATGCTTATTTCTCTATCACCATTTTCCTTGCAAAAATATGGAGAAACAATATGAATTTTTATTTAGAGAATAATCTCAGATTTTAAAATAAATTCAATTTCAATCAAATATTAATAATACATATTGAAATTAGGATATTGTATATATTTTCATTATAATAATAAAATATGCATGTAGTTAGTCTAATATTCCTTTAACTCTATATGCCTTACAATTATCAAATATATATTGAATCTAATTTCACATACAACATCTTGTAGACACAATATGATTTTTTATGAATCGATGTATGTACATTATCCATGTTAGTATTAGTTAACTATACATTTATATAATGGTAGTTTAGGTGACCATATATCTCACTCTAAAGTATAATATTGTTATTAACTACTGATAGTACATGCTACTTTTTTATTTTAGAATCAATCAATTTATACAATCTAATTTGACCAAATCAATTATGAATTACTTTATTATAATGAATAATATTTAATATTGATTTGTTTCCTTTAAATTTCATAAAAGGAATTGGATTTTTAGTTATCTCACTTATGTATAATATTATTTTGTCCATATGTGGTGAATACTGAACATTTTTGAAAGACTAATTAAAATAATTATTTATGTTACATGAATATCTCTACACCATATAATAATGAGTTCAATCATCACCCAAGGGAAAATAATCATTAATAATATTGTCTTCACTGAAATTAACATACTAATTATTGTTACACATGGTGTCAAGATGTACTTGAGTCAAAGTATTTTTTTTTCAAACCTTGACCTCTATATAACATTAGAATTTTTAAAGTAATTCTTAAAATGCACTTGAATATTTTAATAATTACATCTTCATTGTGAATTCTTATTGCATTTGAAATCTTCACCACTTAATGAATTATACCATTGGATTATCTATATTTACCACTAAATTGACATAAACTGAAGCTCTCTTCATATAATTTTTTTTTTCTTTGCATGATATTTAACTTTATATTTATGTATGACAACTATTGAAAATTTATCTAAATCAAGTGTTTATGTCTTTATAATTAGATGTACTAATTCAAAGATTGAATCGAAAAATAAAGGTAAACTAATCCATCAACATCCAAGGGTTTCTACAATATTTCATAGACCAAAAATAAATTGGATTTTTTCTATAATATTAATTTGTTAGTTTGATGTTTATACTTGGATATGTCTTTATGTTAGATCAATACTCAAATGATTATCCATTGTGTAGATAAAGTTGAAGTGATGAATTTCTATTATAAGCATTTTGTTTGGAAAGTTCATCTTGAGTCCTAACTTGTATTTCCTTCAAGTACCAATATTTTAGACTAGTTCCTTTATTCCTCTTGAGTCATCGGTTCCTGATGGGACGTATTCCACTAATTATATTGATTAAACTATTCTCATAACTGATTTTATTCTTAACCAGATAAAAATCATCAATGTTACTAACTATCATGTTCTTGAAAGCATGATGGATTCGAACATTCATCATGGAACCTGATGAGATAACATAGTAATTTCCATAACCTAGATTTGATTATTGATGATCACATGAACACCAATGAAACCAACATATCTATTCTTATAATAACATTGGTACTTGATAGGATTCTAGTCACTTAAATTTTTGACAAAAATATGAGAAAGATAGAAAATAGAAGATGAAAGGTCATAATATTATGAAAAATGTCACATTATAATGTGAAGGGTAAATGTATCTGCTCCTATCCCTATAAATGGGAGAAATAGAAAATGTGTAGGGTGTGTTGTTATTTTGAATGAAATAACAAAGATTAGGGAGAATAAATGTAAAATCCATCAGGAGGGATTGTATTTGAGGTTTTACTTAATATTCATGCATTGAATAATCCATATAGAGTCACATGGGAAAATTGGGTGTGAGTGTTCATCAATCATTGTAATAGTGTTATGTTGAAATCAATAAATAATATTTTTTGAGTGTCTCATTTTATGAATAGTGTGCTCATGCAAGTGTCCATGGTAGAGTGAGATAAAACCAATAATTATAGGAATAAAACATACTCATATACTGGATAACTTATCTATGTGTACATCACATGATACTAGAGCATGTTTTATTCTTATGAGTTGAGTGTGTAAGGCTCTTGCATGAGTCAGTTATAAGCCACCAAAAAAAATACTTGAGTTAGTTATATGTTGTGAAAGATAATATTTCATAGGTGAGAGGATAAGTGTTTGGAAGGTGCAATATAGGTCTTTGAAGTGTTTAGTTAGTGTGAGAGGCTATTATTATATTATATTTCATGTTGTGAAATAGAATCTTGATTGTTGAGGAGATATGGCACACACAAGAGGAAGAGCATAGGGAATAAAAGACTTGACAAAGATGATAAAAGAATTCTAATGAAGATTGGAATTGATGGAGATTTAAAAGGATGGAGAGGTTGAATTTTTTAACTAGGAGGATGAGTAATATATGGTTATGGGTTATTGTCCCTACAATCAGGGTCAGATGATTTGGAAATATCTCAAATAAGTGAAGGAAGATATTTTAGCCAAGGAAAGAGACCGAAAATAGTCATAGTGAATGAAAGAGGTAAGCCCACTTCCAATGTAATTTCATTTTATGAAAAAAAGAGAATAGATAAGGTCTTGAAATGGATAGTGTAAATAGAAAATCATTTTGAAGATGATATTATTCAAGGCCCCATGAGTATAAATACTACAAGCAATAAGTTGTGTGAAAGTGAAAATATATATTGGATTTATATCCAATAGATGAGACAAAGGAAAGGGGGGAATAATATGAGTGGATGGGAACATATGGTTTCTAAAATTATGGATCATTATATGCACCCACAAATGTATAAATAATGGTTAAAGAAGATTCATATGTTAAGGCTTAAAAGTTATGAAAATAAAAATAATATTTCCATGAAAATAAATATGAGAGTGAAGTCTTCATGTGAGAAACAAAAGCATACATTGAAAAGTAGCACATAGAAGGACATGAGTGAGGAGAAAGAAGTTTTATTGAAAGACAATAAAAGAGTGAGTTTTCCATGTGATAAGCACAAATATTATTCAAAAAATGAGGAAAAAATATGTGAGCAACATATAGAGGAATAATTCCTCATATAAGAGGATATGGAGGTGATAATTACTAAACAAGATGAAGAAACCCCATTATTTGATGATGCAAATGATTTTTTTAGCATCTCATAAGTGGGAAGATTCAGAATCATCATTGGTTAAATAAGGTAATACGGATTTTCCTCTTTTGGAGGGAATAATGGTTGAAGAAAAACAAGAAAAGCTACATATTTCCATAAATGTATCAATAGAGGTGAAAGAAGAGAGTATTCATGAGGAGTTATAGGTTTCCTGAAGGAAATATTAGAGGTAGAAAAGGTGAAAGATAATGCACATGAGTAGATTATGATTTCATACCATACATTTTCAGCATATTAAAATAGAAATAAAAATGAGGAGAGAATAGCCATGAAAGTTGTTAACAATGGGTGTGTGGGATTCCATCATGATAAATACATTTTCAAGGATAATTTGAAAAATTGAAAAAAAATGGAAAATATTTCCTCGAGGCATGATCAAGATTTAAAAATCATGTGTATGTGAACTCTTAATTCCATTTAAATGTTTTATCCATGTGAACACCAAACAAAAGGGGAGATAAATATCATGGGAATATTTCTACTAAGAGGAATGAAGGATGAAATTTGTGTTACATGTATCAAATTATCCTGTGTATGTATTAGATGAGAGACACTTATTATTTAAGGTATAGATTGTCCTCATATGTAAATAAAAATTGTAAGGTTCTTTGCACATGATGTAGAGATGATGGAATAAGGAGATAGAAAACAATGTAAAATTGATATAAATATGTTAATAAGTGAAGAGGAGTTTTCGAAGGCATAGTTAGGCACTATTATGAGGATCCATAATAGTGTAATAAGAATTGAAAATCTAAATATTAGTGGAAATGAAGATAATAGTATTAATATAGAGGAATCATCGATAAGGATTTTAAAGGATAATATTCATAAATTGATTTTTTATTTTATCCAGTGTCGAGGTGTAAAAAGTGTTAGAAATGAGACATTTATTAAGGGTTTTCAAGGTGAAGAGAGTGAACTTATTGACCTCACCAAATTTGAAGATAATTTGATCCACATATCAGTCAAAGTATGTGAAGAAGAAATGAATGAGGGATAAGAGTCTTTTAAGACACTTATATATGAAGAATCAATTAGAAAGATGATGGTGGAAAAAAGGGAGATGAAAACCATGAGAGAAGATGGGATAAAAATAAAAAAGAGTTATATAAGGAATAATCCTATAATGGATTTGATAGTGAGTAAAAAAATCTAAGAATATTTAATAAGAAGGTGGTAAGTTAATGGTGGGTTTAAGCCAGCAAGAGAAAGCGAGATGCAAGAAAAATCATCTTCGTGGGGGTGGTGAAACAAATGAAGGTTTTATACAAAAAGAGGTTGGAAAGAAAATAGGATAAACATTTGGTTGAGTAGGATGGATTATTGTGGGTATAATCCCACAAATGAGGGAGGATTGAGTAGATATGAGAACCAAATGATAGATTTAAAGTCATCAATAAGAAGTTGGAAATGGAATATAAATAATGAAAATAATCTAAAGTATTTAGTGTGTTATACTGGAATTCTATGTCGATTATGATTTGTGGTAAAAAGCATGCTTCTAGGACTCATTGCATATATGTCATTAGGATCTTGAATTTTAAAAACTTTAGGTGTTTGATAAAAGATCATCTAAGGGTTCATGTAATCTTTCATCAACCAAAAATAGAGTGGTGTGTTTATGTGTTTGGTTATTATTTTAATATGGAGAATTTATTGCATTTTATATTATCAATAAAAAAAATTCCATTTTTTATATAAATTTAGAGAAATAAATTTTAATTATAATCACTTAGTCTAAAAATTCTCAAATTGAGTTCTAGAACTAAGTTCCTTTAAGTGTCAACTTTTCCAATGAGTTCCCTTTCTACTCCTAAGTCATTAGTTCCCAACCGACCCTATTTCATTGATTCAAATGATTACACTATTTATGTGACTCCTTCAGTTCCTAAAAAACTAGAAATCATCAACATGATCGGCTGTCCTATTCTTAAAATCATTTCAAATGCTGGCATTTATCATAGAACCCAATCAACCAACACACCCAATCTTGGAAACTCTTTGGGATCCAAATGAGTGAGGAAACATTGATGTAGTTGACATGATTATTACTAGAACAATGTCAATGTCGAATAGGCTTATAATATCATAACTTTTTGTCAGAAGATAAAAATCATATTAAAAAACTAAAGGTCACAATAGGATGTGAAAGGTCACAACAAAATGTGAAGGGTTAGTTCATTCCTTCCTATCCCTGTAAATGGGTGAAATGGAAAAATTTTAGGAGTAATTGTTGTTGTTTTAAATTAAATAAGAGAGTGTAGTGAGAATAAATGTAAAATGCATCTATAAGGATTGTATTTTAGGTATTTTTTCATGTTCATGCATTGAATATGCTTTTTAGAGGCATGTGAGAGATTTTATTATGAGTGTGCATTAGTCCTTGTAATAGTATTATGTTGAAATAAATAAATAAAATATGTCAAGTGTCTCATTTTGTGAATAGTGTTATCATGTGTGTGTCCATGGTATATTTCAAAAAAACCAAACATAACAAGCATGAAATTTTCTCCTTAAGTGGATACCCTATATGTATATGCATCAAAAAATATGAAATGTAAATTATTTATATTCAGGGATGCACGAGTCAAAATATTATGTGAAAGTAATAAAACATGTGAGTAAAGAAAACAAAACAATAGAAAGGATTAATCACAAAGAAGACATTGAATAACAACAAAAGCTATTTGTTTCCAAAATATAGTCTATTTTAGGTTAATGCAAAATTTCAAATGAACTCAAGTGTTCCTGCATCATGTCTTCTCAAGGGTGACACTTTTCATTCACATAAGGAAACTTGATTATGTATTGTTTTAGAGTAGTTTTTAAAGAAAACATAGGCCTCTAGAGGCTAAAATAGAATATTATTAGATAAGTTTTTTAAAATGGATGAAAATCCATTATATCTATGTGGTTTTGAAGGATTGTTTAGAAGAATACCAAAATTAGGTTAACGAAAAGGAAATTGACTCTTATACAATTGATAATTTTATATTACAAGTGATAATTTGGTTTTACTTTATTAATTTATTGTATCGGGATGCTATAATTGATCATGTGAGTGGACTTTGGGTACTCAAACTAGCCATGATCATCATTTATAATATAATTCCCACATTGGGAAAAGCTTTTGAGTTAATTTAGGAAAAGTTAAAAATAGGTGTAGAGGAAGATCATAGTTTCCACATGATGTCTTATTTAATGGATGCATGTTGTGATAATGTGAAGTTTAACCATGATATTTCAAAGAGTGGATACATAATATATGTATTGTAATTTATGTCCTTTATACTTAGGTCCATATGTGTAAATAGAAACACAATATACAAGGTAATTACAATGTATTTTACCCTACCATAAACAATGCTACAATGAAGAATAAATTACTCAACTTTTTGAATTTATTAGGAGGATAATTAATGATATTATATCCTAGTATTATTAACAAGACTATACCATTACGATATTATAAGGAATCATGGAGGGTCGAAATAAATTCCCCTATCGTGTGCCTGCTAGGTTCACATACATGAATATTTAGTCACAACATGTTAACGGTGTTTTTGGGAACTAAAAGAGTGTGAAATAGGCTATATATCCCCCTATGTCACAATATGTAAGAGAGATGGTTTGGAATCAATTCCAAAATTTCATCCAATCTTCATAATATATGTAAAATTTAATCAGAATTAGGAAGTGAAAGGGTACTAGGATTTACATTGTAATCTTATCTATCATTTAAAGGCTTAACATGGGAAAATAAGTCTTTAGTATGTGCATCAAGGCTACACATATTATTTATATCATCTTTAAAAATTTAATGATAGGGAAGTTATTTATTAATTTAAGGTAGTAGGTTTTTGTGTTTCACCACCTCTTTCACCACCCAAACAAACTCAATCTCAACCTCATGAAGATATGGTGGATATGGTGTTAGATGAAGAGGGAAACTCTAAATATTCATATAATATAATTCCAAGATTGATGTGGAAACTATAGAGATGGTTTCCCCAAATTAATTCACCATAAAGTTCACAAATTTCCTCATTAGCATAAGAATTACTTATTCTCTTGTCTTGCATAGTTGTATCATTTTGTCACCAAATTTTAAGTGTCTCAAGTATTCCTAGTACCACTATCTATATGATGTTCACATACATCTAGTTTTTGATAATTCTATTTCCATCTAATATTTTGATTGTGTCCTATAGACGACTCTTATCATTGATATCATCTCCACTAAATGTTTCAAGTATTTAATTTCTCCTAAGTGATGTAAGTATTATATGAAATAGTGATGTTTGTTTCCTTTATGAAAATTTAATGAGAGGCTTTTATTCATATTCCAATTTGAAGCATCACATGTGCTCAACTAATTATAAGAGGTTTCTCTACTATTTTTAATTTTTTGGGATCTATTACTGTTTCCATTATTTTAAAAATTATTATTGGAATTAATCCTATTATATCAAATTTTTGAAGTAGTGTGGGTGACCTAAGTATTTTTATCCCCATTACAAATAGGTTTAACAAATTTACACATGAGCACAAGTTTCTAATTTTTTAAGTGACTTTTTTGTGCACTCATCACTGTTAGCATTATTTTATATACCCACCTATTATTTTAAAATGTAATGTAGCATATTCCATTTGAAAAATAGATTAAAAAAATTCAATTCCCTCTACTATTTCTCACACTTCTACATTATTATTGAGTGTAGTTTCATTTGCTTCTATTTTTTTGTTATCCCAACTAAGGTCCAAATTTAAAATGAATTTAAAACCCTTTGTGTCCAATTCAACAAAATATAACTTAGTGATAAATCCATTGGCCTCATGCATCCCTATGCCACTCTTGTTTTATGTCACCAAGATCACTACCTAGCCATAACACTATCACCACCACCATTACATCTAGTTCACTCATAGACATAGCCCCTAACATCATCATCCCCATCAAATTAACATCCACTACCTAATGATTTATCAATCTAGTGTTCGTGACCAGTGTCATATTAAGGCCAATTTAAGGGAAAACCTAATTAACTTAGATATAGAGTATGTAGCTAGTTTGTGTTCAAAATTTAGTTTTGGTCATCATTTCTTAGACTAAATTCAAGATATGGTTTAAGAAAACCACTATAAAATTTAAGAGGGTTATAATTAACAAGATTAAAATGATGTTAAACCAATATTTCTATGAAAATAGGAATATATTTTTGCCTTGGATAATAAGAATAAGAAGACAAGCATCAATTTGATAATTGTTATGGATAAATTCGGTAGTGGATACAAGTATGAAGAGGACACTAATATTATCATCAAATATAAAATTTAATATACATGTTATATAGTGCATGTTATGAATAACAAAGTGTAGAATTTAAAACAATAGACAAAGCTAAGAGTCCCTCAATGCATGAGGGAAGATATGGAGGAAGCTAGTAAGATATTGTATAAATTTTTTATTAAGATTAGAGAGACATCATGCAAAAGTATAAAATCCTTTGATAACTTACAAGCGTATCTCTTGTAGGTTTCAAAAATATAGGATAATTATCTAGAGCATGCAAGATCATATAAAAATGTTATTCCTAATTTTCCACTTAGTCACCATGTTAAATTGAGGTATGCAAGATTTATACTAAAGATTCCAAATTTAGGTATGAAGCATTGTCACAAGGGTTGTGAAACATAGGGTCATAATTGAATATTTTTTGTGAGAATATTTAGTTATGTTTAACAACATGGATGCATTTGATTTATAAAATTGAGGAGACTTGGTAAATAAATATAAATTTAAAGATATTCTATGCACATTCATGAGTGACTTCAAAAAACAAGTGAAAAAAGATAACAATGGATTTTGTGGTTGACACTATTAATATGGTAGATAAAATTAGTACATTGGATGAGTACATGAGTAACACAATGTATTACAATATGAAAGTAACAGTGGACATATGAAAACAACTAGGAATAAATAATATAACTGAAATTCCACATTTTGATGAGAAAACACAGTTTGCATGAACTAAATCAAGTGAAAGTAATAAATACAATGGTTTTAACTATAGACTTCCCTATATGTGGGAAATATTAAATTTGATTGTGGATAGTTTTCAATTTTTGGAACACATAGTGTTATAAAATAATAAATACATAGGGATTTGATACATATTTAGCTTTGTGTTATCTCTCTATTAGATTTTTATTTTAGAGTTAACATATAATTTTGTTTAGTCTAATTTTACTTTATTTCATGCACAAATTATGGTTGTGTGGATGTGTCCCAACCTTTAAGGACAATATAATGTATTGAAATCAATTTTACATCAAGAAAAAACTAATATTTTAGAAGAGGGGGCTCAATTAATATTTATATAAAACATATAAGATCAATTGTGTATATGGTATTTCTAATTTTGTGTTACTTTTTTAAAGTTAGAAAATTATTTTAGTTTTTCGATTGAAAACCTCATTATGATAAGATTTACATCATTTTATGTGCATAGGATAGATTGAAAATGAATTATTTTTACAATTATTCATGTCAAATTTTGACTAAATTAATATATGCGGGTAAATGAGTATATATTTTTTCCATGATACATTATCTTGTCAACTTAAACATAAATAATTGACTCATAGTCACCAGGAATTATTCTCTAACTCTAGAAACATCCTTTTTCTTATAATCTGAGTATATGATATGCAATAAATATTAGTTTTTGTGATTTTAATATATTTTGGTGTGTGTTTCAAAAAATAATACATAATTTTGCATTTATTTATCTTTGTTTAGTCATCCCTTAACTCTTTTTCTAGTTTAGTCATGAAATTTAATGCCACAATTATAGTATAGTATGTTATATCCATTGTTAAATACACATTTATTTTAGTTAACCTTGGTCATCAATTTAAGAGGTTAAAATATGTTAAGGTGATCTACTGCGAAAGGTTCTAAAGTTAGCATGCTCCCAATCTATTCAAAAAATAGTTTATTTTTAAGAACCACAATAAATTTCATGATTTGGATTAAATAGACAAAATATATAAAAAATAAGAGGATATAATACCAGTCATCTATTGGAGTTTGTTTATAAAATTGAATTAACATCCTCCTCATTTTCACTATTAATGTCATTATTTTATTCATCTTCTTCTACATCAATCATTTTTCATGCCTCTTCATATGCCTCATTTTTTTCCTTCATGGTTCACTTCCAACTCTTCATCATCTTTGTTTTATAACTCCATTTTGTATAATTTTGATTAATCTCCTTCATTTTTGGTACTAACACATATTTTTTCCCCAACTCTTCTTTTTTAAAAAATTTAATCCTTCATTAGGATAATAATTTTCTCATGTTCCTATTTTTATATGAAAAATGCATCCACTCCATTCCAACCCAAACATATAGTTCTACATCCTTCCTTTTCAATGAAGTTTTCCCACCTTATAAAATCTTCACCTTCTATGTTATTAGTGATAAAACAACTATCAAATTTCAAACTAATTTGTTTTTTAAAGTATTTTTACACCACCATACTCTAATATCAATATCATCATCCTTAGAACACTTTTGAAAATCCATGATACACTAAAACTAGGGTTTTATTAACATTATTATTTCTTAGATCCCATTTCTTACCTTGGATCTAATAAACAAATTTAGACAAGTAGATCTCAATATTTTATTTGAACTAAAAATGGGACTAGATTTCACTACCCAAAATGAAATATGTGAATAATTTTTAGTGTTTATGCCTTGAAAAACTCATAGATATATAATTATTAATGTTCACTTTAAATGGAAACACATTCTTTAACACTAATTGGAGTTTTTAGGATGACCAATTTTTAAAAAACCAATGAAAATCACTATTATATGAATTAAGATACATACTAATAATAAAATATGTTAGGAAGAAGAAAGACTTTAATTTTAATTATAATGTTGAAATTAGGGTATACTTTCTCATCATTTACTAGTCTATATAATATTCTTCTTAATAGTAAGAAATGGTTAAGTCCCAATTAGAAATAGTTAGTTAGTTTTCATTAATAAGTGTGGATAATAAAGTTATGTGTAACATAATATAAAAATTAGTCATGTGTTACAATCAATTACTTGTGCATTAGTTATTGTGTGTAACTCTATTATTGTGATACTGAAACTCCACTATTCACGGTATGGAACTCCACCTTTGTGATGCTACAACTCCAATTATCCTTAGCTATTTTTAGAATTACTCCTTATTATAAATATAAGGGCTTGTATACTTTAAAAAAAATCATATTAGTTAATTTACTATTTTAATTATTCAATTTAGAAATACACATTACATTGTTGTTTAATTTCATTGTCTTGTAGAGTATTTCATGTTATTGTATTATGTTTCTTCTAGTGATATTTTATAGGCTTTCTCAATATCCACATTGTTCTAAATCATCTCTTACAAAAAAAATTGTGCATTTATGTTAAGAATTAATTTTTACCATTTTTACATAACTTATGCAAGAAATAATAGTATTTTGTGCCCATCCCACTCCCCCCATCTCTTTAAGTTTTCTAAAATACCATTTGGGCCAAAACTAATTTTAGAGCAGTTTATAGGTCTTTATCATTTTATGGAAAACTCCATTTTTTTGGAATGTTATAGTTTTTAATTAAAATATTAATAAAATTTTATAAAAAAAATAACTCAAATTTTTTGGCCATACAATTAATTTTGGGTGTGTTTCAAGGTTCAACGCTCCAAGGAGAAGCAAAGAAAAAAATATCTTCAGCATAATTTTATATTTTTCTTTGTAGTATGAAGACTTAAATCTTATATTTGATTTTTAGTTTTGATATAATTATAGAATGTCCATGTTTTTAATTATTAGAAAACCAAATCTCTTGTGGTATACATTTGAATTTGAAATTATGCTTGCAAGATGTAACTAGTTTATAAAGCAAACACTAATTATTGGTGCTAACTACCACATGTAAAAACCATAGTATATCACTAGAAATAACTAATAATGGTTCACAAAATTCCTAGGTTATATTATATGATTGATCTACTTAGATATTATCCATGAGGGCTTCCATTTGTACTCTTTCTCTTATTTTTGACTTCTTGGAGCTCCAAAGGCCATATATTTTTGTCCATGAAGGAATGAGACATGCCCATTTTTGTTGTAATTATGGTTAAAACAAAGAGAACTTGGTTATTTTTTTAATTTTACATATACAAATATTTTATTAAAACTTTTAGGTTTTTTAGAGGTTGTTATATTGTTCTTATTTGTGGACCTTCAAAGAATTATAAATTTTAATCTATGTCAGATTTACCTACTAGATTTTTTAAAGTGCGTGATTTTTCTTCATATTTATAGTAGTGGATTCATATTAGTTACTTTATATTTTAGGGATATATTTTTTTAATAATTTATAACTAATTTTTATTTTTAAAACATCTATAACATACATTATTTATAAAGTTCCACCTATTTTTTCTAAGGGATTATCTTTTGGTGCATAATACAAATTATTAAGGGTTGTGAGCCATGCTTTAAGTGACACCATCTATATTTATTTAGTTGAATTTAATTAGGGTTATTTGTTTTCACAATTAAATAAATTTAAGTCAATATAACTATTGATTCCACACAAATATCACACTTGGAAACAAAATATGAAAAAATTGTTGAAATCTAAAGGGTTTTGGTCAATGTTAAGTGATAAACCACCTTTTCACCAAGAAATCATATTTTCTTCACATAATTTTTTTTATAGAGTAATAGATCTCATCGATTTGAACATTTTTGGATTATTTTTTATTTCACATCGTGGAATGCAACACATGAAAATCAACATGGGATTAGTTAAATGAATTATTTGAGAAAATCAACAAATTTTGATCCTTATAGATATATTTTTAGTTTTTTCCTGTTACACATAGTTAATTTTAATTAATCAAAGAATTTATTTCCAAATTTAATTATGTGCTATCATATTCAAAATATTTTGGTAAGACAAAAAATGAATCAAATATTTTCCTAATTTTGCCTAAATTTGAAGCCCATTTCAAGAATACTCCTCTAAATTCTATTCCTCCATGGATGCCTCAAGCTATCTATTTAAGAAACCTTATTTTAAAATATTTTTTGAACTTATTATTATCACTCTAGATATCACCCTGCTTGAAGGATTGATATATTTGGCTCTGAAACCTTCACACCTGGACTAACATTAGAATGATCTGAGATGTGGGATACCTGAACTCATATCAAACCTCTATATTTTGGTGAGGCTAGATCATATGATGTATCACTCTACACTACTTACAAAGGTACTAAACATTGATATTAAAAGTGAGAGATGGAAACTTAAAGGGAAATCTTATTCTATTGTTGGTGATACACTTGTATAGCTGGTTCATCCACTTTATTTGAGATTTTAAAATACTAATTAGATAATTAAAGATTGAATATACAATTCCAATTGACTTCTATGCATTATTATTTCATGAAGGGGTTTTATCAGTTAATATAATATTGAGGGAAATGGTTGAATAGGCCTAATTTAAGGCACTAACTAGCCAATGTTTATCTACTATTAGCTTAAATAAATGACATTAAACAATAAACATGACTTACATAGTATCATACCAATAGATAGGTGACATCAAGACTTGATAAGGGAGATAATTATACCATATATTCAAATCAAACTAATACTAACACACTACACCAAAGTAATATAAATTTGAAACAATTATTTATTTCTCTAAAAAGGTTGCAAAACTCAAATTTTGGTAGACTCTAGTCTTGTCAAAAGAGGGATCCCCCTAAAAAATGATTAAAAATCCTACATATATATAAAATAGAATAAATATCCGAGATTGGAGTTGAAAAAATAAGAGGTGATTAACTAGATGTGAAATCTAGCCAATTTTGAGTTCAAATTAATTACGATATTTTTTAAATATCTCCTTCTTTCTTTATCTTGTAATAAACCTTATTTTTGGCATTAAAAAATTAGTGGGCCCATATTTATGTTAACTAAAGTAATAATTCATGAAAATCCACTTCATTCCTCAATAATAAATTCATTTTATAATATTAAACAAAGTCTTCAATTCTTCAAGTTTTCAAAAATTTGCATGGCCTTTACTTTTGGCATAGAATTGGAGGTGGTGGGCCCATGTTGACTTTTAAACCTTCCTTGCATGAAAATAATTCCATAAATTATAATTTAAATCCATATTTAAATTTATTTTAAGTTATTTAATGTCTTTATCTTGCATGAAAATCATGGGAGATGCATGAAACTAGTCAAACTAGTCAACTAAAGAGATGTAGACTCAAAGACTAGTCAACTTCCACTTGAACTCAACTTGCATGAATTGGAAATTTTGGATTTACTTAAGAATTATATTTATAAATAAAAAATATATATTGCACGTGGGAAAATCACTTTAACTCAAATATAGACATTTCAACTCCAACCTTCATTTATTTGGTTGATAAAAAAGGTCTATTAAGGCAACTTTTGTCACTTAGAAGCTTCCTTAAATCCTCAAAACAATAAGAGATGGTTATTTATTCATTTTTAAATCTTTTAAAACACCACTATATACCTTAAAAACTCACCAAAGGGTTAGAAACAATCAAAATATTGAATTTTTCTCTTGGAGGCTTCATCATGCTCAAGCTTGCTTTCTTCTTGACTGTGTTTTGAGAGGCTTACGTCTATGTAAAAATAAAAGGAACCTAAAATTTTAAAATGGAATTAATATTTTTATGTATTATTAATAAACTAATTATGATGATACACACCAAATTTGAGGTTAAAACTGCATATGTAGATGCCAAAAACCTCAAATTTCCTCAAAAATGCACATTTTACATGGAATGTGTGCATACTTTAGTGTATTTTTGGATATTTTTGGATTTTATTTCATTGGTAATGGAATTTTTCTAGATAAAATAAATCATAAATTATTTAAATGGTCCATTGGAACCTGGTTTCTGAGAAAAAACCTTAAAAAATGCAAAATTTCCTTAAGCCATGCTAAACTAGGCCCTTTTTGAGGCTTGGAAGCACCAAGATTTGCCAAATAATGGATATTTTTGAAAAAAATATTTTTTAAACATATTTTAAAACATTAAATAATTTATTAAATTATGAAAAATATCCAAAAATGAAATCTTGAAAAAATCAAATTTCTTCTTGAAAGCATGCTAATTTGCAAATTTCATTAGCTATTTTTCCTGACTTTATTAGAACACGAAATGAATGAATATTATATAAATGATGAAATTTAGAGATATATTAAGTCCTAAATATTTTGTAATAACTTGAGCTTTCAAGAAACCTTTCCCAGGTGAGGAGAAATTAAGAAAAACTCGTTCCTTTTCTCGTTGTAATGCTGTAGAAATTAGACTATCTTAAACCTGATGGTACATGTTAATGGAAAATAAAATTAAAAAAACACATTATCAAAAAATAATACCTATTATAATATTTTTTTCAACCAAAAATTAATACATGTACCTTTCTCCAGATGATCATACCATCATCAAACCTGGAAGTAGGTCACTATGTGCAAACTCTGAGGAGTGCCTATATGAAATTTTTTTGAGACTTTACTTCATCCAAAAACAATACAAAATTTATTTAATATTTTTAATAACCTTTAATTTATTTTTCCTGAACATTATGTCGAAAATCCATATGGATCCGTACTTCTCTTCTTGAAACTGAAGAAAATAACTTATTTTTGCTTTTTTTTTTAAAATTCAAGATTCCAATGCCAAGATAATGCATGATATGTATTTAAAAAAAGATATTTCATGTTAATAAATAAATTTTTAAATTTTACTCTATGTTTTGGAAGATAGTGTAAGCATTGGAGGAAGTAATGGAATAACTTAATATCACTATCTGTTATCCCTCTCCTTCTTATTCGAAAGGAAAATGGAATGTTGTTTTAACCTGAATATTTATTACCTATTAGAATCATTGGATATTTTATTCAATAATTTATTATTATATAACATATTCACATGACATTTTCACTTCTCATAACTCTAACAAGATTGCACAGATTATAGTTTTGGATTCTTCATAGGTAGATGTTTTAGGTTTATGAAAAACTGAATTATAGGATGGGTACATTAATAATTTTTTCTTAGTTTCTAATAATTATAATAATTTTATTTTCCATATACTATATTTTCAAATCTGGGATTTATAAGACTATAATTTTTTTTCTTAATAATATTATGATAAAAGAGTTTCATAATCGATAGGTAGTGACTATTTGAAGCATTGGTGATCAAGGTTCACATGTGAATAGATTTTATGATTTTGAGTCTACTTTAGGATCATGCTTCATTTTTCATGTTAATTAGTTTATAAAAAAATGGCATGAACGTTATAAGTACTTCAAATACATGTATTTGTATTATTATACTTCACAAAAATGGCTAATTTGTAATTTTAACATTTTTAGTATCAATACATTTTTTTGAGGTTATGCTAGTGGAAAACATCATCAAAATCCTTTTCACAAAGGAAAAGATAAATGAGTTAAGGATCCCATGAGTTGGTTCCTAGTGACCTTACTTAATATCAAATTATTCTTTTGTGGTGGAAATGTTTGTGATCAAAATTTTATTATGAATTGTCATGTCACAAATGGGTGTAATTTATAAATTAAAAGAGTGAGTTCTTCAAGAATTTCAATGACTTCAATGCAATTTTTTAGAATAATTCTTGAATTATAGTTAAGGAGATATGAAAAGATAATTTTGGGGAGTATGTGACTAATATATTTTATCAATATTTTACTAATCATGGAATTGAACATTACTACACAATACCCTACACCCATAACAACATTGCTAAGAGGAATAATAAGACATTGATAAAAATTGGCAATCCTATGATCCATTCCATGAAAATGGCACCTATGTTTTGGGTTGAGACAGTCAATTATTCTAACTACATTAATAATAACATGTAGTGCATATAATGACCCATAAATAATATTGGTGACATACTATGTACGATGGTTCTTCATTCATAGTAATTATCAATGAGGTTTTAGAATTTATTAATAACACTCCTTGTACTCATTTATAGATATTTGGGTATGTTTTTTGACTAATTATCTTTCTTAGGATCCACATAAGTTTTAATGTGTTAGGTATATTAGAGAGTGATGAGAAATGAGTATTATTCCTTGATCAATAAATAAAACTTGGGATTTAGTTTCTCTTCCTAAGAAAATAATATTGGTTTTCTATAAGTGGATCTATAGGACCGAATATGTAGTTGATGGTTCTAATGAAACATATAAGACATGTATTATGGCTAGGTGATATTTATAGTTTGAATATATTCACTCATCTAAGACCTTTTCCCAAATTTTTACTATGGATTATGCTTTCCTTGTGCTTTCTCTAGATAAATCATAAGAATAGTCGGTTCATCAAATGGGTGTGGAGAGTGAATTTTTACTTGGTGATCTTCATGAGAATATTTTAATGGAGCATATGTATGTATTTTAACATGATTATTCTCATTTTTTCAATTTTCACCATTAAATCTAAGGTGTCAATAATGATCATACAATTTGATATGAGAATATTGATAGTTTTTTATTGCTTTTGGTTTCACAAGTATCAATATAGACCTTGAAGTCTACATCCATAGGGATGGGTATGAAATTTTTACACTTTCCTTTATGTTGATGAGTTTAAACTTAAATTTATTTCCCCTTTCATGATTTAGTAAGTAAAATACAATTTGATGGAGTATTATAACATGATATATTTTAGACTTCACACTATATTGAGTTACAGATCATCTAGTCTTATGATGAGATATCCATTTATCAAAAAAAGTATGATCATGATTTAATTTATAACTTTTACATGTTTTATTTAAATATTTTACCCATAAATTTTCAACAAAAGTTTATATTTTCATTTAGTTACATTACACCTAGAGTTGATGCTACTTTGTATTGGAAATTTGTGAGTAGTATTTTTTTACTCTGACATACATTCATCTAGATATTTCCTTTTAGGTTATCCTTATCTATAATTTCTCCTAGGATCATAATGAGAGTGACTATAATGAAATCAAGTGTATTCTAAAGTATATTTATGGAAATAAGCACTTCGGTATATAGCATACATTAAGGCCTTTTTGTTAGAATATAGTATTCATTGACTCATATTGGATCATCAATATTGATACTCAGAAGCTTAGTACTAGAATTATATATCACCATGATTTAGGTCTTGTATCTAGGTATTTTAAAAATAAATTAATCATTATAATATCATCCATATAGGTAAAACATCAACACTTTTTTATATTCATACAGGTGGTTCTATTCGTTCATTAGTTACTAATAGATTTTATATTTTCATATAATTATCCAAAAAATATTTCATGTGATAACCAAAATTCCATACACATTTATTGAACATATGTGGAACATTATTTAAAAAACACATTGAAATCTAAAATAACTTAATTTGGTAGTATATCTAGACTCATGGTTTACTTACCTTATATTTAGTGCCTATAGAGGAATACATTATTGAAATATTCACTAATACTTTAGTATTACCTCTTTATATTTAGATATAATTGATGCTTTGATTAATAGAAGTATTACCTAGGTGATTTAATCAAAAGTATTTTCTTCATTCATTATTGAAATTGTAGATGGGTACCTCATAGGGCCTAGTTGTTGGAACCAATATTTGAGTATTATGACCATTCTATTTTTCATTTATTTTTTCTCTCCCTATGTTCAACTTAGTGTGGGTTTCAGTATATTCACATTATGATATATGTTATAATTATTTAATAGTATATATATTATTCAAATACATACTATTAAATTATTATGTCTCACTTATATAGAGATAATAAGATATATAAGTATGTGTAATTAGTTTATGTGTACTATCTATTGATAATTAGTCATTTGATATAATCAAATGATCATGTGTAAATTACTATTTATAACTCCAATTTTGTGATGTTGTAAATCCATTTACAATGTTGAATAACACCATCTTTATGATGTTGCAACTCCACCTCTCATTAATTTTGTTTAGAAGTACATGGTATAATACATTTAGGGGTTTGTATTAGTATAGTTTTGGCCAATATTCCACCAATCCCACATGTCCACTAGGACTCCAACACTTAACCTTATCACATTAGCATGTCATGAAAAATAACATTGTGCACTAACCCAAAGCATAAAATCCTAGGAGTTAGGGTAAGTCAGGGTTAGTGGGTAATAGATTATTTGCCTTAAATTCAGCAAAAAGTTTTTTAAGAAGAGAGACCATTCCATCAAAGCATAAGAGGGTTAATACATTTAATATATTTTCCTTATACTTATCCACCAATACTTGGGGCCTAAACTTATTCCTTAAATTTTACTCTAGTTCATACACATAATGTATCTCACCCTATAAAATCTGAATAGCATACATGGCCTCGTGTATAACTTTCATATGGCATGAGTCATTTGGGTGGCTTATTTTTTAAGTTTTAAAATAGCCAGTGTTATCCTTAGATCTTATCATCTCATATCCTATTGGGAACTTCTTAAAAAGTGCAATTATTAGCTATGTAGTTATGCCACTACACATTGTTACCCATAGCTTAGGGCTAGTATTACTCTTAGCTTATGCCTTAGGGACCCACTAATCTGAGTATCAAATAGTTTGTATTATATTATTGGGGTTAACATTATATTTGAGGTAATAATATAGGTCTAGGAACTCCTCGACCTTATCCTCCCCTTGAAAATATCCACAAGTGGGATTTGAGAGATAATCACACTTATAGTGGTTAGGTGACCCATACATATAACAAGTGCATATCAATAACCTTCCACCTCCATGTCCTATACCTCTACAGCCTATATATACTTGATATTACTTGTATCAATAATACATTTGATCAAAATTTCTACCATAGCCTATCATACACATTGGTCTCTTAACTCATGAAGATAATCAATCACCCTAAATCCTTAGTGTTATGGGTGGAGGCATTACAATTTTTTAAAGATAAGTAGACCTCAAATTAAGTTGTTAAATATATAATTAATAATTTTCATACATCATGACACTTATGATAAATCTTGAAGGTGAATAAAAATGACCTTAAATTTCTCCTAGTTAAACTAGTTAAATTATTCTTGGTGTTCCCCTATAACTAATAGTTAATAAACCATAACTCTCTCCTAGTGTCATGGGAACTATTAAATTCTAAATTATGATGCTAGGAATCTATTGAGATGATTTTTGACTATATGAATGTGTTTATTCTATATTTTTTACCTCTAATGTCTTAAATTCTCAACATAATTTATAGGGCTTCTCATCTCTTAACGAGTATTTTTTTCAACATGGTAGATTGGAAGGGTGTAACCCTAAAAAAAACATTATGCATACTATAATGGATGAATATTATATAAGATTTTGGACACTAGAGTTTTGAATCTATCATTTAAATCAAAAAAAAAAGGCTCTGCATAAAGTGTTGCTTGATTTATTTTATTATAACAATGCTCTATTGCTCAAACTTAGGGATGCCAAATTTCCTTAGGATAAATGATTTTAGGAGATCATAATCCACCATGGATATATTTAGATCAATATTCTTTTCCAAATTATGGGTATGATCCATCAATGTTATGACAAATTGAATTTCCATGTGCTATGGTATCCTAAACACCTTAACACTTAATATGAGATCACACTTGTAGACATTTTCTATAGATTATCCACTCCTCTATAGTAAGGTATACTTAACAAAATTTCATAAATAAATTGGGGAGTAGGTATGAGTGAAATAATTACCCATGACACATGTTATACCAAGACTCTAGCTATAGATGGGCCTAAACTTGAAATTCCTACAAGGTATCTCTTGTTCTTTTTGCTTGTGGTATGAATCCACTAGTTCTTAATATATGGTATGATAATGTCACCCTAATAAATTAAAGGGCTTAATTGGTTATCAATGGTATTCCAGATCCTTCACATACACTTTGTGTTGTAATATTATTTTTAGGAGAAGAACCCCCTCCTTTAGGCATCATTCCAAGTATCATTGGTCCTAAAGATTTCACAAGATGTGTAACCACTAGTTGGTTGATTGGTAATAGAAAACTTATCATAGCAGATCTCGATCTGCTCAGTGTGATATAAAATAATATTTATGTGAGACATAAATAAGTCATATGTGTGAGAATGTGTTTCAAGTAAATGATAATTGAGAATTTCCTCACTAGCATCCTCCCAGATGTCCTGCACTTTAACTACTCAAGCTTCTTTGACTATATATTTCTCTTTATCATTAATGAAAACATCCTCATATGTGGAGTGCACATCCTCTACATGAGATTCTCATTAATTCCATTCTCATTGTCAATGTGTCCTTGTGGCATACCCTGATTTAGACTCTTCACTTTAAATAATTCATATGTATGAGCATTGTGAGACATTTATCTGATCTCTTCTGGTTATAGGTCATATGTGTGAGCATGTGTTTCAAGTAGATGAAAATTGATAATTTCCTCACTAGTATCCTCCCATATGTCCTACACTTTAATCACTCAAGCTTCTTTGTATATATATATATATATATATATATATATATATATATATATATATATATATATTTCTTTTTATCACTAGTGAAAACATCCTCATATGTGGAGTGCACATCATCTACATGATAGCTTAATTCCATTATCATTTTTTGTGTGTCCTTGTGGCATACCCTAAGTTAGAATATCCACTTTTCCTAGGGTCCTGTTTGACCATCATTTTCCATTTTTTCTTCATAATTGTACCATAAAATCTCAAAATCATCTGATATATCCATGATGAAGAATTATTTTACTTGTTACCTTACATATACCATGTCCTTCTTACCCTCTACCTTCTACATTACTCACACATAAATACATAGCCTGGCATTGGCAAGTTCTCTATTCTACTATGTACTATCTTTTCTTTTTTTTTTTAAATATCAAACATAAATTGTTTGATATACGAACACTTAGGATCATAAAATAAATTTTTATTAAACTATAAAATACACAAACATGTGGATAAATAAAACTATAATACATATTTATTCAACATGCCATGCCACCAAACATAAATAGCTAAGGTCTAAAACACTTCCAATTTCTTAAGTTGATATACATGAATTTTAGTCCATGGGTAACTATGTACATAATTGATTATCTTGTTTATAACATATTCCATAGGACATGTGTGTATATGTGTTGGGAATTTACATAATAATACTTCATAAAGTGTAATATCTAGGTTGACTTCCATCCATGTACATAGATTTTGATTACCACAATCAGGATGGTTCCTAAAACATGTCTCTTCCACTAGTTATAAACAATGATCAATATTATCCAAGGAGATATAGTATATCATACTCTATTACCATTATAGTAAAAATAAATTATCCCAACAATAAAACCAAAAGGTTTATCCAATTTTGGCCAATCAAGCACTAGTCTTCCATGCATACCATAGGGTTCCAATAATTAACCTTATCACACTAGCATATCATGCAAGATACCCATTTTTCTAATATGAAGTTAAGAAATGGGAATTTTTTTAGGTTGGGTTTAGTTGTAAATCATTCAATCCTAAGGATTTGTGCACACCTCACATGTGTGGGATGACTTATACACTTCTCTACAATATTCTAACATCAGATGGAAAAAAGTTTGCATTTAATCTAACAAATAAAAAATATTAAATATAAGTGGATCATTTATCTGATCATAATAAAGGATAAAAACATTCCACATTCATAATAAAACAATATCAATAACAAATGTATTCATTACTTAAAAGTTTATTAATACAAATGTTATATATTGTTGACTAGAACTTTAAGATAATAGGATATCCCTCTCTCTCTTTAGATATCTAACTATATTTCATAAATTATTCATTATGTTTTTTTTCTTTATATTTTCCTTAATTAGATGCTTGCCTTTTATAAGCTTATAATCAACCTTGCATTTCACTTGGTAGCTAAACTACAACTAACTAATAGTTAATGTCTTTGTTGTCTGCTTGGTAGATATTATGGTGTTTTTCTCTAGGCCAACTACCATGAAATATTTTACCACATCCTAGTTATCTATTAAAATCAATCCATTAGTCATAATTCCATCTTCTATCCTTTGAAATCTCCATCATTGTTCCTAGATATATGTTGTATTTACATGTGTAAATTCTATTATTTTATCATATATCCATGTGAACTTGGTTTTTTTTTTGCCAATGTTTTTCTTTGATGGAAACCTCTATTGGGAACATGAAAATATAGAGGTCAAGTCTAACGTAATTGATTTTTTCCTCCTTCAACCACTAGCATGGTTTTTCATTGAACTCATGTGTGTACATGCATAATTAGTTATACTTATAAATATTGGGGTCAACAACATATATGTTATTTTTGAAAACAATTTATTTAATAAGCATTTTCAATTATTCCATTAAGATATATATATTATTTTCTCATTTTTTTGTATAATATTTTCAAATTATTAAAGTGAGACTCCTCTAAGGAGATTAATTTGGCTTTGTAAATCTCTAAAAAAGTTAGTTGTTTTACATTAGCTCTTATGCCAACCAAAATAATAGCAAAAAAAACATAATGAATATGAACAAAAATTTATAATATATGCAAATAATATCTTGGATCGCCACATGAGAAAAAATTTATGAGCATGTGGATTAGAAAAATTCTTAGAATGTACTTTCTATATTGGACATAAATGTCCTAAATTTACCCAAAAATTTGTATGGATGACTAGAGCAAAGGGAAATGAAAAGGCATGCAACAAAAAATATCTTGTATACTATTTCATAAATAAGGTTGTGTACTATGTTATGGTAAAAGACTGTGACCAAAATTTGTATATGAAATATGAATTTATCAATTACAACATAGTGGGTAGATATGCATGGTTCATATATCAGATAGTTGTATTAGATCTAGAGTATAATTAAGAGGATACATATACATTTGATTTTGAGGATGACAAAGATAAGGAGGATTTTATTTATGAGGATTTCATGCCCTACTTCCAATGTATAATCTATGATTTTGGGCCTAAAAAGGAGTAAATAAGACCATGTGAAAATGGATGATTTTGGTTTACTGATGATGATAAGATAAAAAATAATTATGTGGAATGGTTACAAAATTTTCATCAAGGCTCACTATGGATGATAATGGAAAATATTGAAGATGTTTTGTTGAAAAGAGGTGATTATATTTTTCCCACTAAGGATCTATTTAAAAATACATGGGAGCTTCTTAAACTTTGGATAGAATATAAGGAATTATATGGTAAAAACATTATCCCTCAGATGCTCAATTTACTTTCTAAACGACATATTTAGGTTATTAAGTGTCAATATTAGTTGAAACAAGATGAACTTGTCCATAATCTCAAAATGGACAATTTATTAAAAAATCGTGATAATCACAAGGATGATCTTAGGGTCTGATTATATGAATAGGAAGATATTTATTTTGGAGATAATAGTGTTAAAGATATTTAAATTTTATTGGACCCTTATTATAATTTATTTTCCTTAATGAACGAGTCTCTTTCTTCCACTTCTAAAGATGAATTTTAAATATTTTAGATGATTAAAGATCATGACCAATATGAATATTTGGAATCCTCTCCTTATTATAAATATTTCCCTTCATTGTAAATAACAATAGATATATTTAGGGTTTTTAGTTCTATCAATGATAAGATAGGAATCCCAAAATATATCTGGCTAGGGGAAACCTTTTTCTAAAGAGCCTACTTATTTAAATTCAATATATATATTTTTGAATTATATTCATTATAAAAATGATGTTTCCTATTTTAAAAAATGTTATTTTAAATAATTAAGAAATTAAAAAATTTAAACATCTTTTTTATTGAAAATATTTAATTGGAAAACTTGAAGGAAGGTTTCTCAAGGATATACATTTTGAGAATCAGATCAAGAAGTATTGGAAAAGAGTGGATATGAATATTATTTAATATCTCCCCAATTATTTCTTAATGACCTCATTTCTCATTTAAGATGATAAGGAATTTATTCTAACATCTAAATTCTAGCATTTGAAAAACTAAAATATTGATGTTCAAGGTTAGGAAAATAACATTAAAATCAAGGGTAATTTTAGAGACTAATATTCACCATTTAGATAAAACTATCTTAATATTATTTTTAAAATGTCTAATTAGGCAAACATATGTATTAAACTATTAGCCTAATTTTTATTCCTTTTCCTCAATTCCCTCTTATAATTGCCTTATTTGTTATGCTTTTACCTAATTTCATATGTGGTCTAGCCATAATTATTTACAGCAGGTCCTCATCAACCCAAATTTATAAATAACATGTATTATTTATTTCAAATACATAATCTCTCTCTCTCTCTCTCTCTCTCTCTCATCTCTCTCTCTCTCTCTCTCTCCTCTCTCTCTCTCTCTCCTCTCTCTCTCTCTCTCCTCTCTCTCTCTCTCTCTCTCTCTCTCTCTCTCTTTGAAAACACAAGCATGCATGTACACACACACTCGGCCACCCACACACATATTTTTCATACTGCAAGAGCATGTATATAGTTTTTATACTTCTCCATGAAAGAATAAAAAACTTTGATATGATGGTCAAATGGGTGTTAAAATTAAGGTTGAAACTACCATGTGATGGTAAAATAGTATGTATTATTGATATTTATGAAATTCTTTCTTGTGCATATTGAAGTCATATCAAGATGACCTTCATGAGTAGTCATTAATGTAATGTCATGTCTTCCTTCAAGTATTTTTGGCAATAATCACAAGGCAAGGGGGCCCACGTACCATACAAGCACCATAAAAATTGGTTAGTAAGGAGAGGAATGATGAATTTAATAAACCAATAATGATTTCTCATAAATTTTTTCTCTTTCCCCATTGGAAAAATATTTTCATGAGTGTAAATCCTTAATTCACCATTTTCTAAAAAATTCTTACCAATGTGTGATGAACCAAATTATAACCCCAATCATGTATTTTTATTGCATAGTTGAAGCATTTCATGAGAAGTTTTATCTATATTTTATATTTTAAATAAATTAAAAAATTAAGGTTTAGACTTCCTTATGATGGTTAAATGGGCATCAAACTTCAAATCAACAATTAATTGTCAAAACTCATAGAAACTTAAATATTACATGCAAGAAACCTATTAAAAACATGATAAGATTGTAATAAACCTACTAAACAATGATCCTTATGTAAGTTGGGGTGAATGTTAAATATGTATAGTACAACAAAGAATAAGAACCAATAATCAGTGAAAAACCTCTAATGATACGTTTACAAGCAATGTAATGATTCTCTAGAATTATAATAAGATTATTCACCTATTGTTTTCTCATTCAATTATAGAAATACTCAAGTTTACATAGATTTTAATTAAAAAAATTGAGTTACCAAAAGATAAAGTCACATCCCTCGCTATCTAATCATGCACAACCTACACAAAAAATATTTTGAAAATATCTCATTGATGTAACAACACACTCTTGAGCATACATTATCCATGAAAATATGTGGTTGACAAAATACATCAAAGAGACCTTTTTTTCATTTAGATGGCA
>JARHVA010007051.1:260000-262500 GCA_037957365.1 Torreya grandis
AAGGGGGTGTGTTGCATTGTAAAATATTTTAATTTCATACTAAATCTAGACTATTTACTAGTAGTTCATAGATATAATGGTAGAAAATCCTTGGTATGATAATAAAAAGAGAAAGGAAAAATAAAAAAACTACATTATCTCAATAAGAACACATCAAGAAGGTGTTATTGAGGTTCAATATGCAAGATACGAAATTGTTGAGTACACCTTTGGGAGGACACTTCAAATTAAGCAAGAAATAGTGTCCTAAAATGTAAGAAGAAATAAATTACATGTCTAGAGATCCATATTATTCAATAGTTGGAAGTTTAATGTATGTTATTGTGTGAACTATTATAGACATTGCACATGCACTGGGAATTGTCAATAGGTTAATGAATAATCTAGGAAATGATCACTTGGATGTAGTCAAGCATATTATTAGATACTTGAGGGGGACCATTGATAGAAAATATGATATGAAGGGTAAGATGTTACCTTATAATGATATGTTGATGTAGGCATGGATGGAGATTTAGATTGTAGGAGGAGCACCACAGGTTATTTATTCATTATTGGTGATAAAGCAATTAGCTAGTTTTCAAAATTGTAGAAGATAGTTTCTTTGTCAACTACAAAGGAAAAATATGTTGTAGATATAAAAGCAAGCAATGTGATGATATCAATTTAATGTTTCATTAAATATTTGAGGAAAAAACAAGAATATTTTAGGTTATATAGTTATGGCTAGAGTGTGATATATTTAGCAAAGAATTCCATATTCCACTCAAGAACTAAACATATACAACTCAGGTATCACATCATTCATTTTGTTTTGGAGGATGGTAAACTTAAGATGGAAAATATCCATATGAGTTAGAATCATGTAGATATGTTAACAAAGGTAGTCAAGAAGGAGAAGCTAGAGAGAATTTTAGCTTCAATAGGTCTTTAGGGATAACTAGGAAGATGAGAAACATGCCAACGTCAAAGTTCAAAAAAAAAAAATCCAAGGAAGAGTTGTAGTAGTGGAGTTACATCAATGAGTCTCCAGGTGGGATATTATTAGATGATGAAGCTTGATCTTATCATAATGTCTAGCTCCCAATAGCATGGGTATGAGTGGGAAAAACCCCCACACTAAGGTCATCATGGGGGTCTAGGGGGTGGCATTATAAAATATTCTAATTTTATAGTAAATCTAGACCATTCACTATTAGGTCATAGATCTAATGGTGGAACTTATGTTGATGCATTTTTGACCCAATATTTAACCTTACATTAAAATCAGGGCACTATAATCAAGATGGCATAGTGTGTGTGGATGAAGATGATATTTTAGTGGATGTATTATAGTTGTTATCCCTTCATTTGTTTGGAATGAATAAGAGAATGATTGGCTATTTATATATGAGTGTAGCCTATTTTGGGTGAACCATGTTAAATCTATTTCTATCTTGTGTTGTGTTTTATATATTTAATTAATATCCTTATTTCATTAATATAGATTTGTAATATATATTCCTAACAATGGATATCAAAGCCAAAGGCTTGTTTGAAAGATAAACTCATAAGAAAAGAGGGTTTCTAGTTCGAGTGGGAGCAATAGCAAAAAAAGGTAAGTTTAAGGTCAAGATGTTAAATGCCCAAAACTACCAGTTATGGAAGATGAAAATAAAGGACTATCTATATCATAAGGATATTTTCTTACCATTAGTTCGAATAAAAAATAAGTCGATGACTATGAAGAATAAATATTGGGAGGCTATTTTTTGAAAGCCACTAAGAATAATATGGTTGTGCCTTGTAGCATCAATGGCCTTCAATATTTCAAAATAAAAAGATAATAGTATATGTGATAAATGCATTTGATAGACTGTATGAAAAACCCTTAACCTTCAACAAGGTATTTCTTATGAAGAATTTATTTAATATGGAGATGTCGAAAGGTGGGTTTCTTGCTGATCATTTAAATGAATTTACAATGGTCACAAATGATTTACATTCTATTGGAGTAAACATTGATGATGAGGTTAGGGATCTTTTGATTATGTGCTCATTGATAGAAAATTAGAATTACTTGGTCATGTATGTGAGTAATTATGTCTCTAGTTCAAACATTTTAAAGTTTGATGATGTTATTGGTCTTATTCTTAGCAAGGAAATGCAATGAAAAAGCATAGGTAAGACATCAGGTAATGTGTTTAATATGGAGAATAAGGGAAGACAAAAGAATAGAGGAGAGGGCATAGGGAATAGCGGGAACTCTAATAATTGTTGATAAAAATCCATAGGAATATTAGTGTGTTATAGTTGTTGGAAGAAAGGACACCTGAAGAAATATTGTTGGTTTTAAAAAGGAAAACAAGGAGATGGACAAGATAAAAATCAAGAAGCAAATGTAGCAGGTGATGTGCTATAACATGATTTAATACTGTATTTAGATAATATTAATGATTATTAGGTGTTATATTCAAGGGATTCATTTCATGTTACACCCCATAATAATTATTTTTAAGAT
>JARHVA010007051.1:270000-335000 GCA_037957365.1 Torreya grandis
ATTTAATTCTTCATATGCATATAATTTTTTTTAAATGTGCTACTGCAATATCTAATCAATTTACATTTACGTGGTGTTTTTTCCAAATATTAGCCAATGGAATTATGCCACTAGGAGATTAAATTAAAAAATTTATGGGTCCATTCATAACATTATCCCTATTTAAAAGGGATTCAAATGTAAATAGTGTGAGTATTGGATATGCTTGTATGAGCTTCTAGTAGAATATTATAATTTTAAAATATTGAGATATATTGAGGATTCCCTGGGTATATTTTTTACTATTATTATAGATATTTTATAATCAATTTTCTATGGTATGTAAGGATTAAGATAAAAAAATAAATAAAATACTTGGAATTTCTCATCTCTCTCTATTTTGGTATATGGTAAGCCTTTCTTACATAAACTATTTAATGATAATTTTTTTTCAAAGATTTGTTATTTTTGTTCTTCTTTAGGCCCTTTGTCGAAGAATTTTTTGAAAGGAACTACTTATCAAAATAATACATTTTTTTTTTGTATGGTAGGATAAAAAATGAAGTTACCTCTTTGGGATTTATCATTTGAAACAATCTCATTGAATCAATTTTTTGTACTAGGAGGCTCTTATCAAACAAGATTATTATTGTTTCTTAAACAAAGATATTGAGAAGCAATCTAGTAACAAAAAAATTAATATTTAAAATACGTTAGCATAGTCTATACTAAAACATAATAGCATCAATAAATAGCTCCATGAAAATAATAAGTGCTCTCAGATGGAAAGGGAGGAAGAACAATGTGTTATTCATGGCACTTGTAAATTATTGTAAAATTAAAAATATCTACTAATTATATAGTTCAACAATTTGATAAGAAAGGTTTAGAGGTGGCTTCCAAACATGATTTTATATAAAAATGAAAGTTGTTAGAAAAAATACTAGAAAATAGTGGTACGATAAATATACTGATTTTACTCACTCACACTTTCTCTAGTTGGAACATGCTTTTCCCTTTTCATTCAATTGATTCCTTCACAATATATATTTTAACACTTACTACAAGGGAATTTGGTTATTTACTTGCTCTATAGTGGCATGGTAGGATGTTGATTGTAAGTTTTAATTTCCTATTCTTTACCTTTCATTTACCCTAAACATTTTAGTATATGAATTTCACATTATCCATCCCTATCAACAATTTCAAGAGGGTTATATTGCCATTTGAATCATGGGAGACCATGTAATGTGGCCCAATCCTAAATATCATATAAATTTAAAGAAAACCTTGAATATCCTAGATTTTTTAAGGAATCAAGGTGGAATAAGGTTTTCAAAAAATTCCAAGGTTATGATGAAATTATTGCGAAAGAATTTGCATTTTCCTAGAATGATCATGTGGTTAAAATTAAAGTAGTGGTTATTTAAATCTTAAAGGTGTTAATATATATGGTTATTAGCCTTGAATGAAAATGATAAAGGTAATAAAAAGTGAAAAAAAATGGAGACTTCCTAAAAGGAGGAATATTTGGTTCCTAGAGAGAAACTGGCATGCATAGGTAAGAAAATGATCATACTTATTTACAAGATATTTTTCATTCTATAGTGTTTAATATCTAGAAGCATATAAGATGTGATGAAAAATTATTCGTTATTATTTTCCTATAAAATTAAATTATTCTATAATATTAGTAATAATTAACTAATGAACATATCTTTTTTCTCTTTAATTATTTGGAAATAATTGATATGGAAGTAAAAAAAGGAAATGACAAAGCCCTAAATCACCATGGTTTGGTGAATATCGCTATTTTACATGATTTTACTTCTAAAATCCTAGTAATTTATTTGGATGTTTTTTGCATCTCAATAAATCCCCATATAAAATATTTTCCTCTACCTAAGAATAAGTGAAGAAATGTCTTATATCCTCTTCCTTAAAAAAGTCACATCATGAATCTTCCTAGTAAAAGGTTTGTACATATATGGGATACCAAATATTTATGAGAATAAAATAAAATAACAGATTAGATAAGAGATTTATACATAAAGTAATTGAAGGTAACACTTATTCTATTATTTAGAACTATCTTAAAATTCTTGTTGATACTACCTTAGAGGGTTCTATGTATATTTTAGAAGAGGTAAATGCTAAGGTCCAAACCCAAGGGGATGTAGATAAAGATGTTTTATTCTAAAACACAAACCTATTTTCTGATTTGAATAAAATAAGATGTCAAGAAGAATAAATCCATACCCTTTGAATAGTAATTGAAGAGATGTCATAGTCTATAATGGATAAGTTGGTTGTTCTTACAAATCTCATACAAAATGCTCCCTCTAGCTCTAAGCCCACATAATTTATTAATTTGGTAGTTAGAGATAAGATTTTAGAGTTTATATCTATGGAAAATAATCTCAAATAAATGAACATGCTATAGAAATAAGGGACTAAAATGGTCAAAAGCCTCAAGAAATAGTTAAATTATGCCTTGGTAATTTTTTTTTTAATGAATAATGAACAGTTGAAATAATGGAAACAAGAAGCCACAAAAGAGACTAAGGGAAAGAATTATATTATTAAATAGATTAATTTTTTTGGTCTTCAAGGTATGTGAAATGGAAACAAAAATTTCTTCATTTTGACATTGTCCTATAGTTTATTCATTGATTTTGTGAAAAAATTGATTCATGATATAGTTGGGTAAGATTTCATCTTTTAAAAATTTTATGGTATGGTAAGTAGACATATGCAGATTTAGAGGAATTATTCTATGTTTCACAACAAGATAAACATTTCTTATGCAAGGAATATTTGTATCACCTAGACCTTCCCAAATAAGCTAAACTAGAATCCCAATATTTTTCTTAATGATGTTGTTTTGTGATCTTTTCCATGTTATTTTAAAAATGGAAATAAATTAGTTAAGGAATGGGAAGAATATATGTCTATATAATATTGCCTACATGTGTGGTTGATAGCTTAATACCTAAGGTCCATATTAGATGATTAGATAAATGATGTTGTTTTTATAATCAAGATGGGGTTTGTTTCTATACGGGAAAATTTAATTCATGAATAAGGGACAAATGTTATATAAAATATTATGTTATATGGGAGGACCTCCACAAAACCTTGATAGTGAAAGATCTTTATTCTCCACATATCATAAGATAGGCCAAAGGACAAAGAATCTCTATCTAACGTCCATGTAGATGAAAGGATTTTATTGGATTGGAATTAGGTTCATTTTCTTTCTTTTGGTTCCAATTATATGATATAAATTTAAAAGTACCCTTTAGAGAGAGGAATAATGATATTGATGGTTTGAATTTCATAAAAAATAGGGTTATTATGCACATTGTGATGAACCTAGCTTAGATTCGGAGGACTTTAGAAAATTTATGAAATTTATTAAACTATAAATATTTAAATGATCTTAATTTTTCTACATATATTTATTTACTCTTATATCCATAATGTGCATACTTATTTGAAGCTTATTAGGTTTTGGATGACAAATATTTAGTAATATTTCATCAGATAGTTTAGGTCCTCCTCTTTTGGAACGTTTAATGTAGATAATAAATTTGAATTATATAGTACCTTAGTATTGGACACTTGGAAAATACTTATCATGGTTGTACCCTTCAAATTTAGGCATTCCCATTGTATAAACTCTTTTTTGGCCTCATTTGTGTCCAAACAAACATCATATTTATTTCTTTCAAATAGTGCAAATTAAGCCTCAAAATCACTATTCATCCCAAATTTATCCACACATTAGACATGAGTGCCATAAATCACATTAATACATCCCTAATTAGAGTATTACCCTATACAAAACAATAAACTCTCTCCAATTCATCCCAAGTTAAATTATGACCTAGAAATTTAATGTTGTTTACCATGTGTGAAGAACAACCATGTATATATTTAGAATATGCAATAAAACTAATCAAAATTATTTAATTGATTAAATAAAATTAAATGGTTAGTTAAAATATCTATGGAGAATTAATGAATTTTTATTTTTGGAATTTCAAAAATTCAACCAAAATATCAAAAAAGATGAAATCATGCCAAGTGATCAATCTAATTACAAATATAAAAAAAATTAAGAATTGGGTGGGAGACAATCATTATTGACCCATTTATTTCACGTGACCCTCTGATTTTCAACCATTGATCTTGATATTAAGATAGATTGTCATAATTGAATTAAATTTCGGCCATGCATCTTGATCCTAACATGGAGGGTCACAAATCATTCTCCTCATTTATAAAAAATATAAATACAAGTACTAGACCATTCTTAAAAAAAGATCCTCTTCAGCCAAAATTATTATGCATGATTACTAAGAGGAGCTTCAATAACCATACATGATAATCTAATTGCCAAAGTGATTAAGTAGAGTGATAACCCTTAAACAAATAGTTTGAACCTTGTCCCCGCTTAGTGCGAGTGCACAAGTATTTTATTAATATTTGAAAAAAACAAGTACATAAGGATGCCTTTACTCTCTTAACCCTTTTACATTGTAAACATTGATTTATATAGTTTTTAATTAATGACTGGTAAAACTAACTAATCCTATAACCAACTATTTATGGGAAAACAATCTATAAGATATTTTTAATTAATAAATATTAAACATGAAAACTACCTAAAATTAAACTAAGTAACTTTATTTTATGGGGGTGTCTTTACTAAAATATGCATGCCCCATTAACAATAATATTTATTAACCTACCAAAAATCTAACCTAATGTTAAGACTTTGCAACAAGTCCAAACAAACCCTCCTATGATCCAAAGTTAGGTCTTTGGACACATACCAAGCATTTTTCTAAATTTTTCAATTTTGATTCTGTCAAGGGTTTTTGTGAAGATATCAGCTATCTAATCGATAGTTGGGCAATATATTGGATCAAGAGCTTTCTTTGACACCAAAATTCAAGATAATGGTATTTGACATCCATATGGTTTGTTTTTGCATGAAACGTTGGATTCTTGGATGTTTTGATTGCACTTTGATTATCAATGTATAACTGTGTAGGAGCAAACTGAGAAAATTGAAGATATTCAAGAATATGATGAAGGTAAATAATTTATATGGAAGCATCCCATGCTGTAATATACTTTGATTCTACTAATTAATTTTCCACTATATCCTGCTTCTTACAACACCAAGCAATGGTAGTTGAACCCATATGCATAGTGTATCCTGTGATTGACACTCTTTCATCCACACATCTACCTAAATCTAGATCACAATATCCAACAAGTTTGAATTTATTATTGTGGTGGTATTCAAGGCCATATGTTTTCATTCCCTAAAGGTATTGAAGTACTCATTTTGCTACATGCCAATGATTTTATCTAGGCTCATGCATAAACCTAGATAAAATTCCAACTAAAAATGAAATATCGGGCCTGGTAATCATCAAGTATATCAAACCTCCCACCAATTTTCTATATGTCGTGCCATTAAAATAGGCACTACTATCATCCTGAGATAATTTCAAGTTACTTTCCATGGGAGTGAGGGTAGGTTTATAATCATTCATGCCAAACCTATCTAGTAACTCAAAAATATACTTAGTTTGTGAAATGAAAATACTATGCTCTTTCTGAGTTATCTCTATGCTTAGATAGTAGTGAAGAAGTCCAAGATATATCATCTCAAACCCATCTTTTAATTCCTTATTCACATACTTGTTATGGTTTTCATCATTACCTGTGATAAACAAGTCATCGACATATAGAACAAGTATCACCATTTTCTTCCCTTGCACTTGAAAATAGAGAGTATCATTAGATTCACTACAATGAAAAATAATGGATTTCAAGCATGAATCCATTTTCTCATACCAAGCCCTGGGTGCCTATTTGAGCCCATACAAATCTTTTATCAATTTACACACTTTGTGTTCAACACCCACCTGTTCAAAACCCTGAGGTTGTTTCATATACACTTCTTCCCATAAATCACCATTTTAAAAAACACTTTTAACATCCAATTTATGTACCTTCTAACCATTTTGTGTTGCTAAGGCAAGTACCATATGAATAGTGTGCCATTTGGTAGTTGGTGCAAATGTTTCCTCATAGTCAATACCTTCTTATTGCGTATATCTTTTTGCAACAAGTCATGCCTTATGTTTATCAATGGAGCCATCTGATTTGTACTTAGTCCTATAAACCCATTTACATCTGATGGGTTTAACATGTGGAGGAAGATCAACTAAAACACATTTATTATTGCTAAGTATGGCATCATACTCATTTTTATTTTCCTATTGCCAAACATGTTCAGTAGAAGTCTCCTCAAAAGTGGATGGCTCAGTGGAAGTAGTAACAACCATAGCATAGTTTACCTATTTTTGAGAATTCCTGGGCCTTGTTAAACTAACTTCATCTGTTGTCAAGTTGAAAAAAGTATTTTGAGCCCATTCTGGATACTTAGTCAAATTATTTAAACTAGGGACTCTAGAATTCTCATCATGTGCATCATTTGAAAGGGGACTTAGGGAATTTTCAACAATTTATAAGTCATCAACCTATGAACTTGTAGATGAAGAAAAGGAAAGTGAAGGCATTTGAGTCTCATACCACAACTTCAGAGAGTTATCCCCATTATTCAAACCCTTATCTCTTTTTGTATTTTTCCTCTCTAATCTACCAGGTTGAGAATCAATCTCTGTAGTGTTCATAGTCCCAAACTCATCAAATATTACATCTCGACTCACTATGAATTTTCCTAAATCTTGTGCAAGAAAATGAAACCCCTTTTTATCTTTAGAAAAACCAAGAAAGATGTATTTTCAACTTTGTGGTTCCAACTTAGTTCTGTGTTTAATAGGAATCAAAGCAAAACAAAGACATCCAAACACTTTTAAGTGTTTAACTTTGGGTTTAAACCCATACCATGCCTCATATGGAGTTTGTCACAAAAGTGTAACTGTGGGGGACCTATTTCTCAAATACACTGTAGTACCAATGGCTTCTGCCCAAAACTTATCATCAAGCTGTTTATAGTGCAACATGGCACATGTTGTGCCCTTTAAAGTTCTATTCATTCATTCAGATACTCCATTTTGATGTGGAGTATAAGCATTACTATATTGTTGATGAATTCCATGTTCTCAACAATAATCTAAAAATTCATTTGAGGTATACTCACCTCCATTATTTGAATGAAGAGTGGCCAAATGTGAACCTATTTCTTTTTCAACTAAGTGTAACCAACCAACAAACTTAGCAAAAACTTCAAATTTATTTTTCATAAAAAATACCCAAGTCATCCAAGAAAAGTCATCAATAAACAAGACAAAGTATCTATAACCACCAATGGATGACTTTTTCATGTCACATACATCACTATGAACTAACTGTAAACATCTATTAGCTCTTCAAGATGACTATTTAGGAAAATTTTCTTGATTTTCTTTGCCCAAAACACATGACTCACAAAGAACACTATCTTTGTGAAAAGTGGGCAACCCACTCACCATACCATATCTCTACAAATCCACTAAATAGTGGATATTCAAATGTTGATAATGGAGATGCCATAACTGCTGTGTAGACATAATACCATTACCTGTGTCAACAACTTCCATAAGTTCTATAGTGGGAGGAAGCACTTTACAATGCAATCTAACCAAATTTCCATCTTCATATCCTCTATACATTGTTTTATAATCATCCTTCACTAAATTGATGTAAATGAGCCCATTTTTAGGCACTATTTGATATCATTTCTTTTGAATAGTTACCAAATAAATTAAGTGTTTCTTCAATGTGGGAACATACCAAACATCCTCGAAGTATTTTATAGACCCATTAGGAAGAAGAATCTTAATAGATCCAAGTCCCAGTGGTGTATGCATAGACTTATCTGCTAAGGCAAATGGAGAGAGAGAAGCTTCCTTGAAAGACCAAAAGAAATCTCTCCTAAATATCATGTGTTTGGTTGCTCCTATGTCTAAAACCCATACATATGTGAGCTCATCTCTAGCCTCATATTCAATATAATCAATTTGTCCCAAAGTAGTGAATGCAAATTCATGGGCAACATTACTGGACTTGTCATAGTCATGATCGACATATTGAGCAAAGTTAGACTTAGTCACTTTTTGTGGCCTTTGAATTTTATCAAAAGTAATCTTACATTGTGAAGCAAAGTGACCAAATTTTCCACATCTATGACACTGAATGTATGATCTACATCAACCTATGCCCCTTTAAGAGTTGTGACCATGTCCTCGATCACTTATTTCATGTGAATGTGATTGGCTATATTATTTATTATTTGAATGACCCCTACCTCTATTTTGATATCTGCCTCCTCTGTAACCTCGACCCCCTCTATAACTATTTCCTCTATTGTTTTGATGCCTAGATGAAAATGAACTAGGCTTTGACTCTAAAACATGGGATTCTTTAGTTTTCTTCGATTTCTTGGGTAGAGAGAGGTCATGTCAGATGAGAAACTCAGCCAACTTATCAAAGGTGATGCCTATGATCTTGTTAGAGACATGAAACATTTCAAGAAAATTCCTATAGGACCCTGGTAGTCCTTTTAAAGTAGCAGTGACTATGAGCTCATCATCTATTTTTAAAAAACTAGCATTAGTGTACTTAGCAGTGACATTTTTCAACTTAGACATATATTTTCCCATATCCCCATCTTTATTTCATGACAAAGTAAACAACTACATCTGAATATCTATCTTCTTATGCTTAGGTTTCTTATCATACAAATTTGACAATGTTTTCCATGCAGTGTAACTATGAGGAAAATTTTCAATATGAACATAAGTATCACCAATATTACAACATTTAATGAGAGCTAACACCATAGAATCATGTAAATTGATTACATCTAATTTAGCATGCATTGTTGGCAATGTGGGATTTTCATTCTTGATAATATCCCATAACTCTTTAAAAACTAGTGAAGCCTCCATCAATCATTTCCAATCTGAATAATTGGAAATTGTTAATCTATCACCATTTGAAAGCAAGTTTTGAATTTTTGGCATTTTGAAATGAAAGAAAGTGCAGTAGATAAAAGTGTGACAAAATTCCAAAGAGATGAAAGAAATATCACACTCACTGCACAAGACACTACTTTTACGGGGTTTTACACTTAACCTCTGTATAGAGCAAAAAAATAAAAACATTTTTTTTTTAATGGGTTTTTCACTTAACCTCACCAAAAATCAATGATTACACCCTTATTTCACCAAATACAACCTTATATCACCACAACAATGTAAAAGAAATAGAATTGAATTCCCCCTTTCTCAAATAAACAACACAATGCAATAAGTATGTGTTTCACATATTTCAAGGCATACAAAAAGTAGATTTAAAATGGAATATTATTTTTATAAAAAGGTATATTCTAAGTCAAAATAACTTCTTTCAAAAAGAACGGTTTTGAACCCTTGACCTCCTCCTTTGCAAACTTCTTACAAAATGACTTCAACCAATTGCTCTAAGAACATTCTCATAATATAATACTCAAAAATTTGTACTTATTCTGGATTTTGTCTATGAGGGAAAAAAATTACATGTGTGTAAATAAATCAAAATTTTTCCCTTTTTAATCTTCTCAGCCAACCTTCCTCATGTGGGACCCACTAAGGTAAATTTTTTAATCCAAACTTTAGAAACATGAAAAAAATTATATTCCTGAGTTTTAGACCTATGCCATTTTTCCTTGGGATGCCATGGCTGATCTTAGAAGTTTCTCTTCACTTGTTCTCTCTCCTTGAAGCTGTACAAATCCATACAGGTAGTATAAACAAGATTTTATTGAGTTTTGGCAAATTTCAAAAGTGGTTTTTGCTAGAAATGGATTTAAATTATAGCCATGGTGTTGGAAGGCCAAACCATAGGCCATACAACTCAAAAAAGATTCTATATTTTCTTTTTGATGATGCAAAATAGGGGTTTAATCAATATTGGTAGGTGTTTTGGATGTTAAGAGGGCTAATAATGAATTGAAATAACAAAGGCAACGAAGAATAAAAACTACAAAGGTTTTCAACAAGAAACAAGCCATACAAGTTTGATTTATGAAAAAAATAATGAATTTAATAACATTTAAAGGTTAAAAATTCACTTTTTATCCCAAATTAGGAGTTTGAACACAATAAAATGGAGTATCAAATGGCCAAAATGACCTGACTGTGGTATATGAAAAAATACACAGGTTTAAGTGTAAAATAATTATTTGAAAAATTAAAATAATTTAATAATTTTTCAAACATTGAAACTAATAAAATTTTTAATTTATGTGGCATACCTTATTTCATGCCATTGAATTCATGTGAATTTGACAATTCACCTTGCCTTCCTTTCAAATTCACCAATGCTCTCAAAAATTCACCGTCCTAGATAAAACCATGCTTTGATACCACTGATAATTCCTTGAAAAAATAGTTTGAACCTTATCCCCACTTAGTGTGAGTGCACAAGTATTTTATTAATATTTGAAAAAAACAAGTACATAAGGGTGCCTTTACTCTATTAACCCTTTTACATTACAAACAATGATTTATATAGTTTTTATCAATGACTAGTAAAAACAACTAATCCTATAACCAACTATTTACTATGTAACTTTATTTTATGGGGGTGTCTTTACCAAAAGATGCATCCCCTATTAAAAATAATATTTATTAACCTACCAAAAATCTAACCTGATGTTAAGACTTTGGAACAAGTCCTAACATAGAGATTATGCATGTCAAACATTGACAAAGACTCCATTGTCCATAATATGATCAAACAAAATAAATAGACAAGAAAATTTTGAGATATAAATAATTTAAAAGGGAACTACCCTATTATTGTTTTAGTTGTGTCTTAATGTGTTCTTGTTATTTATGCTCTCCCAAGAACTTAGGCAATAGTTTTTAGTTTGTATAGAAGTTGTTTGGTTTGACTTTTATTCAATAATAATAAACTTATGATCTTCTTCGTAATCCTATGTTACATAATGTCATTCCTATTTGGATAAATATTTGTGAGTGTGCACCCCACAAATTCTTATTATTGTCTCTTATTCAAAATTTTGCTAAAAAAATGGCCCATAAAGTCATCATAAATTTTGACATTAATTGGTTTTTTATAAATTTTTCTAGGAATATTTGAATTTTTCTTATTAAAATTCTCTAAAACATTCATAAAAAAATATCTATATTTTAGCATTTATCATCAAATTAGTGATTTCCACTTTTGTTTTCTACTAAAAATAGTTGATACAAAGCTCATAACTTTTTTCTATTCAGTATTTTTATCTAAAATTTTCTAGAGATATTCAAATTTAACCAATGAACAACCTTCCAAAATTTACTAAATACATAATGTATATTTTAGAATTTATGGTCAACATACTGATTGCTTATTTTTATGTTTATTTGTGTTAGGTTTTATTTTTAACATTGATTTTACATGATGCCTTTCCTCTATTGGTCCAATAAAACTTCTAACAAGTTTTTTGTAGGTTTTATCAAGTAATAAGAAACAATGTTGTATCCCAACACTCTTAACACTCATTTCACATTTATTTTATTGTTTTTTAAAACTCTAACAAAAAAAACATTCATTTTCATATTTAAAGTTTCCACAAAGGCCAAACATTAAACACATTTTAAGTTGGTATTATTAGAAAAACCCCAATTTTAGCTAGATATATCTAGAGCCTTTTCAATTATTATTTATATATTTTTCATTACTTATAATAAATTATTTGATTTTATAAAATAGAACATATATCATGTATGCTCTCCCCCAATCCACTTTATAGAACTTGGGTGACCAAAATCACTTAGTTTATTATCATTGTTTGTAAAGTGGTGTTAGAAATAGTGTCACATATGCTCTCCCCAACCTCAAAATGACTTGGGTAATTCAAAGGAGACCTCTAAAGTATTTCCATTTTTATTTATTTGTTCGTATGAATTTGGCTTGTGGATGAGAGTTCATCACCTCCCCACAAGTTTTTTAGGGGTGTGTTTTATTCCTTTAGGAAATTAGGTGTTTCATTCCTAACCCAATAAAAGGTCTAAGTAAATATAAATTAGTAATTAATGTGTCTCAATTAGCCTATATATTTATGTAAATAGATATGTATTTTACCTTTTCTAAAAATAGTAAAAAGTGTGAAGAAATCAAACATAGCTTATTTTGGACTAAAATGGATGATGCAGGGTCTAGAAATTATTGTGCAAGGATGGTAGATTATTGTAAACATGACCCAAAACTCTATTTATAGATTAGACAAGAGTGCCAAACTCATGACACCCTACTACTTGGAATTGTATTCCACTTCTAATGTTATTATCCACTTTTCATGTTATTAACCAAGTGGTCCAACTTTTTTGGGTTCTGCTTGGTAGGCCTATGATACCGTGGTAGTTAAATATTGAAGTTTGGGTCTGTGTCAATCTCACTGTGTGTCTGATTCAATATTTAAAACCCTTATGATATCATGTTACTTGAACTTGAATATAAAACTTGGAAAAGATATGAGGGGTTAGTGTGTAAAGGATATGTTGGATGCACTTCACACCCTATGTGTTGGCACATTACCTACATACCAATCCTCTAAAGAGGGATCAATCTAATGTAGTTCTCCCATTTGAAGTGCTTGGTGTAATTGTGTGATGTATGCAAGTAGATGGAAAACTAGAATGTACATTGGATGACTAGGGACTATTATGAATACATTAATAGGCTTTAATAGGTCTTGAAAGGTTATATGTAGAGAATAGGGAAGAGTGCTTGAGTGAACTTGTTTGTGTTCTTATTTTTTTCTTTTAAATGAGTGCTAACCCTTGTAAATGGTCATTGAATGGAATTATATATGGAAATTAATGATTGTGGGTTAAATGAGCTTGCATTAGTCTGACAAAGGAAAAGATATGGATTGAAGAAAATTTGACCATTTGAGGCTAATGTGAACTTGGACAATAACACCAAAATTTGGACACCCCTTAGTTTTGGTGCTCCTATCCAAAATGGGTGTTGTTTTCCTATGAAGATGAGACCTAGGGGATGGATCTAGGTCTAAGAGGGATGCTTGGGTCTCAAAAAGCTAAGTTTAAGAAGCTAAAGGTGGCTGGGAATCAGTGAATGTCTGGCTAAAAGTAGTTGAGTGAGAAAGAAAGAGGATCTATAGGTTAGGTGATATTACCCATGCCTAAGTCATCTAATTTTGAATTTTATATGATTAAATTTCCCACCCCTTTGTTTTAGTGATGTATCAAGGTGAAATACTAAGATAAATGAAAAATAGAAAGTATACCTAAACTTACCTATAAGGGAAAAGCTCATGAAGTTGTGTTATGTTGGATGTGTATAGAGAGAGAATGTTGTGATGTGCGAATCTAAAAATAAAAACATGAAGTAGATTAGTTCTTTCTAGATACACTATATCTAAATTAGTGATGTATAAAAGTTGAGTAAAAGAAGACAGAGGAATGAATACACCTCACTGGATATAAGAACCAATAAAAAACATGTTTTGATGCTATATTATGTTGAGTATGTGCTAAATCAAGTTTAATATCATGAACAAAGCTGAGTATTCAGTTCCCTAGAATGTGGCTCAAAAATGCAAAGTCTAGCCCTTTGGCTCCATCATCACCACCTAAGTGAGGTTAACAAATCATGCATGTGATAATCAATGTCTAGACAATATGTCCAATCCATCTAAATAGGTGGCTCAAGAATATAAAGGCTATCCCTTTGGCTCCATCATTACCTAATGAAATGAAGCTCTTATGTGATATCGATATAGAATAAATTTAATATAATATAGATCATGGAGCCCATGAATGTTATAGAATTTTGACACTATGACATGGGTAGTCAAATATGTGTTGAAAACTAGGCCACTCTTAGCCATTTTGAAAGACAGAGATTAGGCTTGTATGAAAGCCACTTCTAAACTAATGTACTAGGCTTATATGAAAGCCAACTCAGGAACTCAGGTACTCAAAAATCTAAATGTGTATGGAAGTTTAACCTGAATGTGATTCCAATCACCTACAAGTGGGAAAAGCACACAACCACTAAGAATGCATGGAATAAACTAACATCAAACACAAAAGATCAACGTGCCATGCACATTGCCCCAAATCACTAATGTTAAGAACATGGATTTTAATCTAGAATTTATGTAAACTTTCTAATATAAACTAAAAGTGAGAACCATCATGTTTCACATGATAACCCCCTATATCTGAGAAAAATATGCTAAAAGTTTTGAATTTAAAGGATCTAGAAGTGCAAAAATTATCCTTGAATTAAAATTTTTGCCTATTTATAAAATCCTAAGTTCTTTTCTACCTAGACAAGAGCACCAAACTATGGACACCATTTTTTTTGTTGATACTATCCATTTTGGGTACTACTATTTATATCTAGCACTAATACCCATTTTTAGCACTATTATCTAGTGTGAAAACTGACTGCTGATCTAAGACTGTTCCTATTTTTTGCTCTAATTTGATTGGTTTGACCTCTAGATTATGTGCTATTTATTTTTAATTCTATTATTTTGATTTATAGGAGGTTCTATCTTTGTGATAAAGCCCATATTTAGTGCCCCCTCTTTTGAGGGTAGGAATGATAAACTTGTAAGGATTTTCCTTAGAAGAAAAGAGTCCTTTAAATGTGCTAATTTGAATATATATGGTATAACATTTGATATTTTAAAATATGTTTAATGATATAGAAAATATTTGTACCAAGATATTTTTATATCAACAAGGGTATGCATAAATAGATATAACAATGTGAAAGCATGTACAATGTACTAAACTAGAATTGAAAGTGTTAATTATTAGTTGTTAGTTGGAGGGATGGAGCATGATGTCCATCATGGCATCCAATAAATCAAATAAAATGTGTGATATGGATCATGACATTACACACATTTGAAAAGAAAAAAACAAACAAGAAACAAGAGAAAAAATAAGAAGCAATAAGTAAGAATGATACTAGATAGGCTAAAGAGCCACTCAAACAAGGGAAATGCACACATGCCACTCAAAATAGAAACGAGCATGGAAGGCCTGTTTAAATTCCACATACATATACAAGTGAAATAAGAAAGGTTGGCATGTAAAGGAGTACAAAAATAGTACATTGGTAAATGTCCTAAGGTACACACATGAAAAATAAGTAAAGGACATTGGCAAATGTCCTAAGGCACAAGCAGGAGACAAGATAGAATTGAAAATGCAATCAGATAAGTGACGCTAGTCAATTAGAGAAAGAATGTAATAAATAAAAAGATATAATCACATCTAATTGATCAAAGAAAATGTGAGAGTATGAAATACATGTGTACTACAAGACTTGGTAAATGCTAAGAAATACATAAGTGTTAGATACTAGTGAGATGCCAATATAGTATTATGTATAAGCTATAAAGTAATGTACATCAGCATGATAACTTAGAGTGTGTGGTGTAGGAATGACATACATTAGATGGTGTATTCATGTAGAATATGCCCCCAATGGGTGTGTATAATAATGTATGTCTCAAATGTAGAAATAGGAATGCCCCCTCTATGGGTAGAATGAAGCAATCAAGTGGTTGGATGTCACTACACACACTCAAAGAAGATCAAGTGAAGCATGTTCATGTATAAAATTAACATACAATAGTATCAAATAGTAAATTTGAGTATGAGCATGATATTAGTGATGTAAATCATGCATGATGCATACAATAAAAAACATTTGGCATATTTGAAAAAAAATTGAATGTTTTTTTTTGAAAAATATTTGAACTACGTATAAGAAGAACTAAGAAGAAATTATACTAACTGATGAGTCTCATGTGAGACTCCATATCTTGGTATCTTGTGTCAAATAATCTTATCATGCATGATCATGAGGCATAAATCTATGACTAAGATTGTGAAGCTAAAATATGTGTATGTTATAACCGATCTAAAATATATAAAGTGGAATCCAAATTTTGCATCCCCTTGTAACTCTATGAAGTGGATGAAACTATAGAGATCTTAGGAACCCATCTAAAAGTAGGAAATGAAGTTTTGTGAATAATTTCTCTCTACATATGTGTATGAGATCTCATTGTAATTATTCTATGTCTAAATATTATCATTGGAATCCATCTATAATCTTGAAGATATACGGGTGTATGAATCCTTTATAATGGGGATGGATGATCTAACTATGGCTAAACCTAAAGTGGAATTGGAAAAGATGATAGAGGAGAACTTAAAATTGATGGAGGAACTAGATCTAGTGACTGGAAGATGGTAAATGGCTCTAAAGTGAGGAGTGGTGACTCATAAAGAACTCCACTGACTACAATAACTTGATTAATGTGAATGAACTTTACGCATCAATGAATTATAGAAGTTACTACCTTGAGTTTTTGAATCCATGGTTGACTAAGTAGTATGTCAAAAACTCCTACACTAGGAAATATAATGAATGGTGTAGCCACAAGTGTAGGACCAACCTATAGTGGAAGTACTATCTCACCCAATGAACTCTGAACATGCCCATTGAACCCATTGATAAGTATATTGGCTAGAATGATATCCTGATCTAAATGACATAAATGTTGTAGTATTTTGAAGATGCACATATTAAGATTAGAACCATTATCAATGAGTACACTATGGATATGATGATTATGGATATGTGCTCTAATAAAAAGTGCATTGTAACATGTATCATCCTCCACAATCTCCTAATCTGAAAAAGATATCAAAGGTCTAGCTATAACTTTGGACTCGTTGACACCTATCATACCCCTCAAAGGATGTGTTTCAACTGATGATGCCTGGTATATACCTAGTACAGGATGTGTATGGTATGTATGATGAACCCCTGATGTGTCCTCTTTCTCTTATTTTGAATACTATGGAAATGGATCTAAATAGATTTTCAACACCTTATCTTGTGTTGGCTTTGTCTTTAAAGGCTCAACTAAGTTCCTAGATCAAGTAGATTATTATCTATAAAATCCTATATCTTATGTCGTAAAATGATTCATCTATTTGTGGTATGGCTTGGTGTCCTATGAAAATAACAAAATATATATTTATCATATCCCCATGGAAGAGGCTTTGTTGGATCTACTTTTAGGTGGGAAAGTGATGATGTTAAATTCTAATAATTATTGAACTCTAGGTGAAAAAACTAGTAAATTTATAAATGCACATCGAGGAGGTGCTGATAAAACCACACACTAAGGGGGATCTGAAGTTATATTGATTGTTGTTTTATTTTGATTTGTATTGTCACTGATTTTGACCTTGTATGGGACCTTTTTTGTTACTTTTTTTTTTGTCTCAGTTACACGAATACTTGAGTTTTCCCATTGAGATTAACTTGACATCTCTTCCCTTAAGTGTATGGCATAACTTAGTGAAGGAAGAGGATATTTTGAACATAATGGAATCATGCAACACTAGTAGAAGGATTTGTTTGAAGTTTTCCTTTAGGTCTTGATCAACCATGGGGTTAGTTAGATTAGCTAGAATAGTCTTGTATTCAAGAACATAATACATGAGGGTCTCATTTGACCTTTGTTTTTGTTGTGCATTTAGTGCATATGAAACCATTTCACCAATTTTTATACTAAAATGTTCTAGGAACATGTCTACTAAAAATTTGAAAGCTATGACCGACTGATTCGGTAGACTATAAAACCATTGTAGAGCATAATCCTTTAGGCACTATCAAAAGAGTTTAGTAAGTAGCCAGTCATTGGGTATATAATAAAAAACATTTGTGCAAAAATATCTCAAATATGTCTCTAGATCACCCTTACCATCATATAGAGTAAGCTTGGGTTGAACAAAACTTGGTGGTAAGGGTGTAGAAGCAATGTGATGTGCAAATGGTGTATGTAGAAGAGAAATAGAATCCAAAGCCTATGTAGGTCTAGTGGTACCTTGATCAAGATGTTTTACCTTAGATTGAAGAGATCATATCTCTTGCATAAGGGCTACAACATCAGGAGATATGGATGAACTAGCTATAACTAGTGGCATAGAAGAAGGTTGGGATACTATAGAAGGTGGTTGAGACATCATTTCCCTCTTAGTGTCATTTTCAATAGGATTCTCTATGGTTTGAGAATGTTTTCCATTTGCTACTTTTTGTTGTTATTCTTATAAAATTCTAAGCATGTCATCTTATATATTCATATGTTTGGTTAAGAGTTCTTTAAATTCTCTTTAATCAGTTTCATGAAAACTAGTATATTGATCCATTGGTAAAGTAGGAAAATAATTTGAAATGTTTTTAAATAAATCTTTTGATTTAATCTCTAAAACCCTTAAGATATCATATTACTTGAACTTGAATATCAAACATGGGAAAGAGAGGAGGGGTTAGTATGTAAAGGATACGCTTGACACACTTCAGATCACATGTGTTGGTACATTGCTTACATACCAATACTCCAAAGAGGGATCAAGATAATGTAGTTATCCCATTTGAAGTGCTTGGTGTAATTATGTGATTGTATGAAACTAGATGCAAAACTAGAATGTAATTTGGATGACTAGGGACTGAAATGAGTTCTTGAATAGGCTTGAATTGGTCTTGGAAGGCTATATGTAGAAAATAGAGAAGAGTGCTTCAGTGTAATTGCTTCTTTCCTATGAATGAATGTAAACCCTTATAAATGGTCATTGAATGGCCTTATATAGAGAAATAGATTATCATGGGTTAAATGAGCTTGCATTAAGTTGATAGGGGAAAAGATAAGGATTCAAGAAAATTTGATTATTTGAGGCTGAATTGAACTTGGACAATGCCATCAAAAATATGACACCTGCTATGTACCTAGGGATATGATATATTGATGTATATGGGTTGATGGAGATGTCACCATGTGGCACACATCCCCTTAGTTATATGGGTACAATATATTAAGATAATAGAGTAACTTGTAGAATTAGTACATTGGGTAATGGTCAGCCTACACTCGGATTAGGAGGTTACCCATCCATGGGTTAGATAGATGTATATATATAGGAGATGATTATCACGGTAAAGATATCAAGTAAGCATTGAGTCTTCTATTGTAAGAGGATATTGGAGGTTGTACCCTCAAAGAGACATTGTGGATTTATTCCTTCCTAAAGGATTATTATATGGTGTTTCCCTACCTTAAGGGTATTTTTGCATATATTGAATATCAAGATCATTACAAGTGGTATCAGAGCTTTGATTTGGGCAATTTGTGGAGTGAAACCCTAGTTTTTTTTAATCATCAATAACTTTTGATTGGTTGCGAATTTTTCCACAAATGTTTTATTGGATATGGATAATGTTTCAAATAAGTCACAGTAAAAAAATAGAGATTTTTTGGTTTGTTTTGAGGGAGTTATTTCTATTTTAGGTTTTATAATAATTTCAATATATCATCTAAAATATAGTGAATTTTTATTCTAAATTTTTACTGGAGATGTAAGAAGATATAGTTAAATCACAATAAAAATTTTAGAATTTTTTGAGTTATTTGAAGTGATTTTTTGCGATTTTATAGATCAATTTTGACATTTTAGGGTTTCATGAACCTTAATTTTTTTTGTGGATCATGGAGTTGCAAAAAATTTTAGGGGAAGATGATGTTGATGCTAGAGAATGGTGGCTCAATTTTAAGGAGAATAACACTAATTTTTTTTTATGGAAAATAGAATTATGTTTTTCTTTTTCTGGGCTTGCAAAATATTGGTGGACTAATGAATTGAGCTTTACACAATAGTATTATTCATGGGAAGCAATGGAAAAAACCTTCCTAGATCGATGGGATATAAATGAAAAAGAGGATGTAGAAGAGGAAAAAAATCATGATGATAAAGAAGAAGAAGAAGAAGAAGAAGAAGAAGAAGAAGAAGAAGAAGAAGAAGAATAAGAAGAAGAAGAAGAAGAAGAAGAAGAAGATAAGGGTTCAAATACTTTGGCTCCAAATAAATTTGAGTAAATTTTTGAATTTCACGGATGCATTCAAAAGAAGAAAGTGGTTGTCTCCATAAACCCTACCAGCAAGTATAACTTCATTAACATGAATGTGGCCAAGCATCTACATGTTCAAACAAATAATATCAAGGAGGTTCAAGTAGATGGTAATAATATTTCATTTTTTAAAGATTTGAAACTCATTATGGAAAAATATGTTTTGCATTCAGATTTTTATGCTTTGGATATGAATGATATGGATATAGTTCTTGGATATCCATTGTTAGAGACTTTGGGAACAATTAATATTAATGTTCAAAAAAAATTCATGAAGTTTTGGTACAGGAAAAAGAAGATTAATTTACAATATATCATAGTGAAAAAGGCACCAATAACAATCCAGGTAGATCATGAGGATAAGATGGAAACAGGTGATGAAGAACATGATGAAGATTCAGATGATATAGATAAAGACAAACTACAAATGAGCACTTCATCTACTCAATAGATAAAGAAGGAAAGGTGGAAGTGGTAGAAGAAAAGGTGGATAAAGTCAAATTATTGGAAAATGTTGACGTATATAGACACCCACATCATCATGAGAGGAAACAATCATGGAACCAGGTGAGGAAGTGTCATAACAACAATCATTTTATCTATAAAGGAAATAAAATTTCCAATAATTATGGATATGCATGGAATCCAAAGAAAAAATACTATGGCACATGGAATGAATGGGGGAATCACTATGAGTATGCATGGAAGAATACCTACTGTGGTCATGGTTGGAATCAAAGTAGCATAGCAGAATATGGTACATGGAATAAAAAGAAGAATAATTATGCTTGGACACCAAGCAATATAATTATGATCATAAATGCAAACAAAGGAGCAAAATGGATTTTAGACACAAGCTTAGAGAGATATCACTGGCCAAGATCACATATGGATGGTTAGATGATCGAGATTAGAGACAAGTGTGCAATGATTTGAAGCACACTCATCATTTGGTTTCTTCCTATGTTTTAGGGATGAAACATGTCAAAGAGGGAAGTAATGCTATGTAATACTCCATATAATACTCCTTTAGGAAGGAATAACTCCACAATGTCTCTTCGAGGGGACAACCTCCAATATCCTCTTACAATAGAAGACTCAATGCTTTACTTCATATCTTTACCATGATATTCATCCCCTATATATATACATCTATCTAACCCATGGATGGGTAACCTCCTAATCCAATGTAGGCCGACCATTACCCAATGTACTACTTCCATAAGTTACTCTAGTATTCTAATATATTATACCCATATAACTAGACTAAGGGGATGTGTGCCACATGTCGGCATCTCCATCAAACCATATATCATATCCCTAGGTACATAACAACACCCCTAAGTTCTATTAATCTTATCTAAATTAGATGTTATTGTCCTAGGAGGATGAGACCTGGGGGGATGGATATGGGTTTGAGAGGGTTGTCTGGGTCTCAAAAAACTATGTCTAGGAAGCTACAAGTTACTAGGAATGAGTGAAAGTGTAGTCAAGAAGGGTTAAGAGAGAAAGAAAGAGGACCTATACATTGGGTGATATTAGTCATTATTAATTCATATAAATTCACATTTTATATGATTACATGGTGTGTTGCCCTAGGGATTCATCTCCTAAGATCCTACCAACCCAATTCCATAATTGGTTATAAAATTTGGGCATATCATTAGATTGTATAATGATGAGTGGTTATCTTGATCATCCCAATAGGTACCTGGTCCAAGTAGTAATCAGACATCAAAATTCATTAATTACATAGATGAATATGTTATGTAAAGGACTATACCATTACATAACAAATTAGGTAGTTTGGATTTAATGGACATAATTGCACCCATGTGTTAGCCATACTTGGCACTATTTAGTGCACTTGATTTTTATATATTTTTAGTTAACCCCACTTTCTATACAATTTATTGTAAAATGTCGAGTTCTCCTCACTCTAAATTGTGGAACATACCAATGTTTGAGAGACAATTAGGCATAAAAACTCTACCTACATATGTACTTTAATTTTTGGATTAACATTTAATTCCTTAGAGCATTTGTATATTGACGAAAAATTTGGTATAATATATGTACACCCATGTTAATTTCAGATATAGGATGATCCATTGGTGCTACTTTTATTTTCTTTTACTTACATATCAATTTTTTTAACTAAAACTATTTATTTATATTATCTCATCAAAACAAGTCCAAAATCACATTGTTTTCACACCCTTAAGTCTAAGAGGTATTAATTATTCCATTTTATATCACATTTTTTGACTTATAGATTAATTCTAAAATCACTTGTGTGTCAATTATTTAAATGTGGCATCCTTACGCTACACATTTGGTCTCAAACATTTGCCTTTGATTTTTTAGTCCAAAACCATCATTATGTCATTTGTTTTAAAGAACATTGTTATGTTCCCTAAATCATTCCAAATCTCTTGTTGTATTTGAAACCAAGATCCATAACTATTTATATACCTCTCTAATTTCAAACATGTAGTTACATTGCCTATATTGGTCTAGTTATTTTAACTTAGAAAATTTGAGTCTTTTTGTATTAAATCAAATTCTCAACATTTCAAAGTGCAAATCATAAACTAATCAAGTTCATACCAAATCCTCATCTAATTTAGTCTTACGTTGTCTAAATTTTGTTTTTGGATCATGTTACTTGGGTTTACTTCCTATTTGATCTTAAAAAACATTTGCCTAGAACATAGCAGTTGTTTGTTTTGTGCCTTGTTTGGAGAGTCTTTTGAGCCAAGTTATTTCCATGTGCTTTATTTGAAGTTTGTTGTGCAAAATTCTAAGTGTCCTAGTTCCATTTTTCCAAAATCCTCTTATCAATCAAATATCAAATCTTAGTAAATAAATTATCGAGTGTCTTCTGATCCAATTACCTTAGTTTAGTTTATTTTTGAGTTCTTTATTTCCATGTCTAGCCTTGATTTTAAAGCTAATGATTATAATTGCCTCTGGACATATCATTGTGTTTTTTTATTTTAGGGAATAATGAATTTCTATTTTTATTTAATAAACAAGTCTAAGTAGGGAAAATCAATAAAAAAATTCTTAAATATGGCTACTGATTTGTGAAATTTAATTACAATTTGACGTTTATAAAAATAGTAAGAGAGTAAGAAGAAATGTAACTTATCTTATTCTAAGCTTCCAATCTAAGACAAGGTCTATAAATTTGCATGCAGGACTAAGACACTATTGTAAATATGATCCTAGACATCATTTTTTGATTAGACAAGAGCATTGAAATTGGACACCTTGGGATTTGATGCTATATTCCTTCTCTAATGCTATTGTTTTAAGGTTTTAAGCTTTATCATTTTTGTTTACTTATTCAAGGTGAGCTTGTGTACTAATTTTTATGTATTCATTATCAACAAAACTCCTTGTAGAGCTGATTCTTTGTGTACTTGGATATTCTATGCAATTAAGAGAAACTTTGGAAAATAGGAAAAATGGGTTAGTGTGAAAAGAATATGGTGGATACATTTCACACCATATGTGTGGGCACACTACCTACATACCAATACTCTAACTTGAGATCAATATAATGTAGTTCTCCCATTGAAGTGTTTGGTGCAATTATGTATCAAAATGCAAATAAATGTGAAACTAGGTGTACTTTAGATGGCTAGGGTCTGATGCAAGGGTTTGAATGGGCTTGAAATGATATTGGAAGGTTATATGCAGCGAATAGGGAAAAGTGTTTGAGTTTAATTTCTTGTATTATTTCTTCTCTCTTATAAATGAGTGCCAACCCTTATAAATGAGTTTTGAATGGGTTTATATAGGCAAATATTGATCATGGGTTAGATGTATTTAAAGTAAAAGGATAAGGATAGAAAGAATTTAACCATTTGGGCTCAAAATGCACTTGGAAAATAGTGCCAAAAATGGTACACACTAGAGTTTAGTGTTATATTCCAAGTTAGGTTCCATTGTCTGGAGGTTATGAGACTAGGGGGGATGTATTTGTCATGGGGAAAGTAGTTTGGGTCAGCTGGGGTTAAGTTTGGAAGGCCATGTATGTCTAGGAATCAATAAAAAAGATCCTAATATGGTTAAGATAGAAAGAAAGAGGGATTTATGGGTTGGGTGTCATTAGTCATGCTAAAGTAACTAAATTTTGCATTTTATATGACTACATTCCCACCCCCCCCCCACCCACCTTTATTCTAATGATGCAACAAAGAAAAATACTAGGATAAAGGAAAGAATAAAAAGTGTAACTAAACTTACCTATAAAGGTGAAGCCCATAAGGCTTATGTGATGTTGAGTAATGTTAGATAGTGCATAGAGATCAAATTTTGCAATTGTGAATCCATGAAATGAAACAAAGAATATATCAGTTCTTATTACATATGATATAAAATAAGACATACAAAAGTTGAGTAAAAGGAAAAGGAAGAGAAAAGAATGAATACACCTCACCAAGTACGTGAACCAATATAAAACCTATTGTGATCTTGAGTAGGTTGAGTAATGTTGGATTGTGGTAGATGATGTTATACCAAAAGTTATATTGTGAATGGAGTTGAGTGCTCAAATCCCTAAAAAGAGGCTCAAGAATACAAAGTTAGGCTCTTTGGCTCAATCATCAACTATTGAGTGAAGCCAATGAATCATTTGTGTGTCAATCAATGTTTGAATCGTATGCCCAATCCCTCAGAATAGGTGGCTCAAGAATATAAAGGATAATTATAAATTTGGCTCCATCATTGCCTACTAAGTAAAGCTAATGAATCATGTATGTATCAATTAGTATTTGGACTATATGCCCAATCCCTCTGAATAGGTTGCTCAAGAATGCAAAGGATAACTAGTCATTTGGCTCCATCACTGCCCCTTAAAGTTAAGCTATGAAATGATACCACTATATAATGGATTTTGTATGAGATGGCTCATGGATCCCATGGATGCTTTGAAATTTTTAAAATGTGGCATGGAGAACTAAATGTATGCCAAAAACTATGCCACTCTTGGCCATTTTTAGAGATGGAGGTTAGGCATGTATGAAATCCACTCCAAGACTGATATAATATGTTTATATAAAAACTAACTTGGGAACTCAGGTGTTTCATAATTTAAACATGTATGAAATTTAAACATGAAAAATGATGCCAACCACCTATAGATGGAGTAAGGCACACAACTGATGAGAATGCTTGGGTAATACACTAAACTTTAAAACAAAAGAAGATTGATATGTTATGCAGATTTGCCCCAATCACTGGTGTTAGGAATGTGGATTTTGATTTGTAAGTTATGTCAACTACCTACTCTAAAATTAGAAGTGAGAGTCATTATGCCACACATGATATCCCACTATATTTGGATTTCTTGAGAAAACTATACTAAAATTCTTGATTCTAACTAATCTGGATGTGAATAAATTATAGCTAAGCTAAACTTTTCTGCCTATTATTAGAAAACTTGGGTGTTTTTCTACTTGGATAAGAGTGCCAGAATGAGGACACTATTGTGTTTGGCACTTCTATCCTTTGTTGACACTGTTGTCCTATACTGAAACTAGTTCTTCATCTAGAATTATCATTTTTTTATATTCTACTCTGACTGGGTGACCTCTATGTTAACTAAGTGATTTGAATGATGCTATTTTGATTTTTAGGAGTTTTGATCTCTATGACAAAACCCCTATTTGTTTCCTCCTCTTCTGAGGGTATAAATGATTGAACCTACAATTACTACCCTATAAAAAAAGTGTCCTACAAGTGTGTTATGCTACATAGATACATGATATAGTAATGAAATTTGATAAGATATCTCTAGATATAACAATGTTTATATTGAGAGATTATTATATCAATATTAGTATGCCTAGATAGATATAAAAATATAAAATAGTGTGAAATGTACTGAATTGGAACTAGAAATGTTAGATGTTAGATTTTATTTGTTACTTGTCAAGGAGGGATGGAGCATGATGTCCATTATGGCATCTGAGAGAGCAAGGTAAATGCATGATATAGATCATGTCATTGTAAACAAGGAAAAGTAATCAAGAAAAAAACATACAATAAAGAATCAAGTGGCAATAATCATACAAGGTTGGCCAAGGGGCCATTAAAATAAGGGACATGCGCACATGTCACTCAAAATGAAGAACAAGGATACAAGACATGTTAAAATGCCACATACATATATAATTTGAAACAAGCAAAGATTGGCATGAGGGTCATATGCATATATAAGAGTACAATCAAGGGAAATTGACAAATGTCCAAAGGTACACACACATGAATAGAAGTAGAGGATATTGGCAGATGTCATAAGGTACATATAAGAAATAAAATTGGAACTAGAAATGCAATCTCATCTAGCTACGTGAAGTAAGAAAAGAAAGCACATAAAAAATAGAAAGGTACAATCACAACTAAATAATCAAATCAAGAGTGAAAGTATGCAATACATTCTTAGTACAAGACTAGGTATATGCTAAGAGATACACAAGTGTTAGATACTATTGTAGTGTTGATATAGTAATCTATGTAATCTTGTAATTAATGTACATCAATATGATAACATAGAGTGTATAGTGTAAGATTGACATAAATTCAATGGTTTTGTCATGTAGAAGGTTCCCCCAGTGGGTATGTATATCGATGTGTGTCTCAAATGTAGAAGTAGGAATTCCCCATCAATGGGTAGAGTGAAGTAATCAAATAGTTGTATGTCACTAAAAAAACTCAAAAGGAGATCAAGTGAAAAATTGTAATGTAAATAAATTGACATACAATATCATGAAATAGTAAATGTAATTCCTATTATGATAATAGTAATGTAAATCATGGATGATGCATATAATCAAAATGTTTTTGGTGTTTTTGAATTATTTAAATGTTTTTGTAGTTTTAAATTTTGTATTGGTTGTGTATTTTTATATAAGATATGTGTAATCAAGTAAAATAAATTATGTACAAGTAGGCTTGGATAGGATGATAGTAATCGATGAGTCTCATGTGAGACTCCCCATGATGGTGTCTTGTACCAAGGATTGGAATTGTGTGTGATCTTGAACCATGATAAAAATGCTAAGACCGTGGCTCTAAAAGTTGTATATGCTATAAATGTTTTGAAATCTCTAAAATACAAATTGACTGTAGGGTCCCTCTATAACTCTTAGAATTGGATGAAACTATAGGGTTCTTAGGGACCCATACGGAAGTAGGATAATCTCTCTAATCATGTGCTTTATGTGGAGATGCATGAGATCTCAATGAAACTACTCTGGGTGTGAATAATGTAGTTGGAAGTTGTCTAAAATCCTAAAGCTATAGAGGAGTATGAGTAATATGTACTAGAGATAGATTGCTCAACTATGTCTAAATTTGAAGAGGAATAGGAGATAAAATTGGAGAAGCTAAAAATGGTGGGAAAAGTGCAATTGGTAGTGAAACTCAAACTGGTGGCAATACCTAAACTAATGAATATAAACTAGTAGATGGATCTAAAGTGGAGAGTGGAAAATCCTATAGAACTCTACCAACTATAATAACTTGATTAGCTTAAATTAATTTCATGCATCTATGAACTATAGAAGGTACTAATATGAGTTTTGGAATCCATAGTAGACCAAGTAACATATCAAAAACTCATGCGCTGGGAACTATAGTGAACGGTGTAGCCACATGTGTAAGACCAACCTATAGTGGAAGTACTATCTCACCTAATGAACTCTATATATACCCACTAAAACCACTAATAGCTTTGTTTATCAGAGTGATATCCTACTCTGAATAACCCAAATGTTGTAGTAGTGTCAAGTTTCACATATTAAGACTTGAACCATTGTCAATAATCACACTGTGAATAGGATGATTAGGAATATGTGCTATGATAAAGAGTGCATTATAATGTTAATCATCCTCAATGATGTCTTGCACTGAGAAGGAGATAAAAGGTCTATCTAGAACTTTGGAATTATAAACATCGATCATGTTGCTCAAAGAATATGACTGACTTAAAGGTGCATGGTATGTGACTAGTGGAGGATGTGCATGGTATGTGTGGTGAACACCTGATGTGTCCCCTTTTTCATAATTAGAATGCTATGTAAATTGATCTAATAATATTTTTAAAGTTTTATCCTATGTTGGTTTCTTCTTATGGAGACTCAAATGAAGTGCCAAGATCAAGTAAGTTGCCATCTATCTAGTCCTATATCTTACGTTCCAAACTGATGTATCTATTTGTAGTGTGGCTTAGTACCCTATGGTAATCACAAAATGTCTATAAATCATATCCCTTGGGATGAGGTTTAGTTGGATCAGCTTCTTGAATAGGAGGGAGAGATATGATATTACAATCCAAAAGCTATTGTCTATTGTAAAACCCTGGTTGGAGGAACTAGAAGATGTGAGAAAGTACATCGAGGGGGTGATGATAAAAATATATGTTGAGAAGGCTCTAAATTTGCATTTATTTTACATTTATTCTACCATTTTTTATCATTAAACTTGACCTTATATGGTACTTTGTTGTTACTCTAATTAGTTGTGTCTACAATGCTTGTATTCTTGAGTTTTCCCATTGAAAAAAATTTTAGTTCTCTTTCCTTTAGTGTATAACACAATTCAGTGAAGGAAGAGAATCTATTGAACATGATTGATTCATGAAGTGCTGGTAGAAGACTCTATTTGAAGAGGTCCTACAACTCTTGTAATACCATGCCAGTAGTCATCTTAGCCAAGATGGTCTTATACCGAAGAACATATTCTGTGAGATGTTCATTTGGTCATTGTTTCTATTGACCAATTTAAGCATATGAAACCTTATCACAAATTTTAATATTGAAGTGTGATAAGAACAAGTTAGATAAAGGATTAAATGCATAAATTGACTAATTTGATAGAATGTAGAACTATTGTAAACTATAATCCTTAAGGATCTATGGAAATAGCTTGGTAAGTAGCTAGTCATTGGGTACATAGTCCAAGCATGCTACGTGAAAATATCTCAAGTGTCTCTCTAGATCACCCTTACCATCATATAGAGTAATATTAGGTTGATCAATACCTTTTGGTTAATGTGTAGAAGCAATGTGACATGCTAATGGTGTATATAGAAGAGCAAAATAATCCAAATCTTACATAGGTCTAGTGATACCTTGCTAAAGATGTAGCACCTTGGATTGAAGAGATCTTATCTCTTGCACAAAGCCTACCACATTAAGAGAGATGGATGTAATAGATTTAACTGGTGGCATAGGTTGGGCTACTATAGGGGGTTGCTAATACATAGTTACCCTTGTAGTATCATTTTCAATTGGTTTCTTTGTGGAAATAGAAGACTCAACTTGCTTAGGATTTTTAATTTCCATGATATATTTTAAAATAAGTGTTTGATCTTTAGGTTGTTTCTTAAGTCTTTCTCTAATTTTTTGTAAAATCAAATCTTTTTTGAGTACAACTTCATTATCAACAATGGGTGGAATTGGATCAGTAGTCCAAATGTGGTGGAGCATGAACATCAATGTGTACATCATCATTGTTATTTTCATAATTCTCTTTGTCAAAATTATCCTCATTAAAAATGGTCTAATCTGGATGTGTAAAATTTATGACTAGAACCTGAGTTGGTTGTTTATCCATGGTATATGGCTGAGTTGCAAGAATTTGGGTGAATTTAGGAGGATTGCCACTAAGTCTTGCACTTTGTCTTGAAGGAAGACATGCAAGGAAATTAGGTGGCATAAGGAAAATAACTTGGATAATAGTAGAAAAGATAAAGCTAATATAATCTAAAAAAGGAAATGGAATATGCATAGAAAGGAACGAAGCTCCCAAATATGTAAAGTGATACCTCAAGAAGTAAAATAGGAGCTAGTACATGTAACTAGGCATTTTTTAAAAATATTTTTGCAAAATACTATGAATTTTTGAATTTAAAATTCAGTTTTTGAGTTTGGTATGCAACTAAAAATTCAAAAAAAGATTGGATAAGTATTGAAAAATAACATGGAGCTAGTTAATGCAACTAGGGTTTTTTGAATAAATTTTTAAAATTAGTATGCTAATTTTAAAAATTTGATATGAATTTATAGAAAATTTATAGAATTTTTCTTGAATAATTTAATAAAAATAAAATAATATTTCTAAAATTAGCAGTATATGTTTCCTAGTGTTTGGAATATGTTTGTATGAAAATAGAACCTAATATGTGAAAATTAGGGTTTTAACAAAATATATGATAATTTTTAAATTAATTTGTAGATTTTTTATTTTTAAATATATAAAAAATTAGGAAATGATTTACCCTAGAGTTTATAGGTTTTTTTTGCAAAATTTGAAGTAAGGTTCACCAAATATTTTGTTATTTTTAGGAATAATGGAGTTTTATTCCTATTTAATAAACAAGTCTGAGTAGGGAAAAATTAGTAAATGATATTCCTAATTACGAATACTAATTTGTGAAATTTAATTACAATTTGACCTTTCTAAAAATAGTAAGAGAGTAAGGAGAAATGTAACTTAACTTATTCTGAGTTGTCCAGTTTGAGATAAGGTCTACAAATTTGCATGCACGACTAAGACACTATTATGAACATGATCATGGATTTGATTTTATGATTGGAAAAAAGAGATGGAATTAGACACTTTGGGCTTTGGCACTATAGTCCTTCTCTGACACTATTATACTTAGGGTTTAAGATTTTTGGGTTTTGTTCACCTCCTCAAGGTGAGCTTGTGTACCAATGTTTAGGTCCTCAATGTAACTAAAACTTCTTGTAGAGATGATTCTTTTTGTACATAGATGTTCTATGCAATTGAAGGAAACTTTGGAAAATAAAAAAGGGGTTAGTGTGTAAGGGATATGTTTGGTACACTTCACACCCCGTGTGTGGAGACATTTCCTTCATACCAATACTCCGAGGATGGATCATGGTAATTTAGTTCTCCCATTGAAGTGTTTGGTTTAATTATGTATGAAAATGTAACTAAATGTGAAACTAGGTATACTCTATATGGCTAGTGTCTAGTGTAAGGGTTTAAATAGGCTTGGAATAATATTGGGAGGCTGTATGTAGAGAATATTGAAAAGTGCTTGAGTGTACTTGTTTGTATTCTTGATTCTCTCTTGTAAATAAGTTCCAACCATTCTAAATGAACTTTGAATGGGTTTATATAGGAAACTATTGATCATGGGTCAGATGTATTCACATTAAGCCAAGAAGGAAAAAGATAAAGATCAAAAGAATCTAACCATTGGGGCTCAAAACACACTTGGAAAATAGTGCCAAAAGTGGGTCACCCTAGATTTGAGAGTTATAGTCCAAGTTGGGTGCTATTTTATGGAGTTTATGGGACCTAGAGGATGGGTTTGGCATCGGGAAAGGAGTCTACATTAGCTAAGGTTAAGTTTGGAAGGCCACCAATGTTTGAGAATTGGTGAAAAACACCCTAAGATGGTGAAGAGAGAAAGAAAGTGGGACCTATGGGTTGGGTGTCATTAGTCGTGCTCAAGTAACCCGATTTCAGATTTTATATGACTACACATTACTATTCTTTGATCCTAGATTTTAATTGTTCTACTTTGTTTAGACACTTTTGTCACATATTATAACCACCTTTGGGAAAAACATTACCTTATCCATAAATGATTTTTGATCCTTTGTGTTACCTTTTCCACTAATTATAACCATCATTAAGCAGATCAATATCATTTGTTAGACCAATTTTGAGATTATTTTTATGTTTACCTAGTTGTTTTACCCTTTGGGCCTATCTCACAATGTCAATTTTTTTTTTGGTTTAGAGATCAATTTTTTGTTACCTTTAGACCCTTTTTTTCATGAAACCTATCTACAGATATGAACATGCTCCATTACATGTGTAACATGACTATGTATAATCTGGACTATGAGAATTTTGTGACTAGTGACCCCTTTGTTGAAGAGTCATATGAGGATGTAGCTTATGATATATATCCATGTCCATATTATAACATTTGATACATTAACCAAAGTCATGTCCCATAGCATAATATTTGGTGACACCACCTTCTTATCGAGGCCCTCATCCTTTGGCCTACATTAGTAAGAAATCTCTATACCATTCCCTACCCTCATCTTTTGTCTTGCATTAGCAACCAAGATACATAGTGCCCAAGGATTACCATTCTAGGCCCATGTCTATTGGCATACATTAATAACCAATATTTTTAGTGCCTAAGGAGTACCGTTCATTGCCCTTTCTCTTTTGGTGTACATTAACAACTAAGCTTTAGAACACCCAAGCACTACCATTTTAGGGCCTCATCCTTTGGCCTACCTTAGCAACCAATATCAACAACACCTAAATATTACCATTCTACGCCCTCATCTTTTGGCATGTCTTAGTAACCAAGCTTTTCAATGTCCATGGATTACCATTTTATTCCCTCATCTTTTGGTCTGCATTAAAAACCAAGATCTATAGTGCCCAAGGATTTCCATTAAATTCCCTCATCTTTTAGCCTGCATTAATTAAAAAAATCATAATTCCCATTCATTACCATTCCATGCCCTTCCAAATATGGTATCTCATTATCCCAACAAGGTTGAATAATTGTGAGTAGATAGAGCATAATTACCATCATAGGACCACAAGTAATCTTTGTTGAGCCCATTTTAGATGATCCTATTTATAAAAAAAATTAATTATTGAATGACAGATCATTCTTCATCCATTTACAATCTTCCCCTAATTTATAAAATCTATATTGGTCTTTGAACCACAACATAGCCAATCATTACCTCTCGAAGAGCCATAATTTAAAGAACAAGATGTGTCCAAATCTAAGGTTTTACAACTAAGTGTATGTTAATTCTAGGATAACCAACCAATTAATGATGTTTTTGTTGAATCAACTATTTGTGACAAGTTAAACTATTTTATTTTAACCTTTGACCCTTTCCCTTTGGTTGAGGAGTCTCACTTTGAGAAGCTAGTCTTTGTTGAGTCACCTCTTAATGATTATAAATTCCTTTGGGTAAATCATTATTTTTACCATTGTACTATTTTTAAGGAGCCTTAATTTGATGACACACTCTCCATGGGGTTTTCTATTGGCCCTTTAGCTTTGGTTGAGGAGTCTGATTTTGACAAGCTAATCTTTGTTGAATCACCCCTAATGATTATAACTACGTTTGGGTAAATTCATATTTTGACCATTGACCTATTTTTAAGGAACCTCACTTTGAAAAGATAGTCTCTATAAAGTTGCTTATTAACCAATTGTTGGGGATCAACCAACAATAGATTACAATTGTGAAAGTAATAAATGCGAAATTAATTAGATAGACAAGTAACTGAACAAGATAATAGCAAGAACAAGAGATACAAGAAACCACCCTGAAAACTTGTATTAACAAACTCTTTACAAAAGGAATACAATTGAAGAAACTTCTCTCTTCCACACCTCTCCTAGATGTATAGATCTCTCAATAGATCTCTATTCATCAAGAGCTCTCTCTCAAGAATAATCAACTCCAACAAGCCTGGATTGATTCAATTCTGTATTGTTCTTCACATACCAATGAATTACAATAATTCACAATAACTACTACAACTACAATAAGCTAGGAAGATCTAATTCTACATATAGAATTAGGAGACTTGAGCATGCACTTCCAACAAATAGTTAAGCCACTTGAACAAGGGCTCTAAAAATAGTATTGCTAACAATAGAGACGCGAGCTTGAGACTACAACTCAAACTCATCATGCAAACACTCTCTTTTGTCCATGGAAATAGCTTTCTGGACACGTAGGTAACTGACGTCGATTCCTGCTGCTTGTCTGTGACCACCGTCGGCTGATCCTCTATCGACGTCGGCGTCTCTACAACTGTACCTTGCTGACGTCGGTCGCTCCTGACCGACGCCGGTGTCTGTGTAAACCCAAAACTAATAATGTATGCTCCTTGGTGAAACTTTTAGCTCCACACCCTAACAATCTCCCACTTGGAGATAAACAGCTACACCAGTACCTGTACAGTAACATCTTCTAGCTCCTCCATCTTCAACTCAATCATGAAGACCAACAGAAGTTGAATGAAGATTCAACTTCTCCTTTGTAACTGACTTGGTTAACATATCAGTAGGATTCCTATCTATATGGATCTTCTCCAGCTTCAACTCACCATCTTCCAATAATTTCCGTATGAAGTGATACCTTAGCTGTATGTGCTTTGTTCTTGAATGAAAGGCTGAATTCTTAGCCAAATGGATTGCACTCTGACTGTCACTATACAATCTGCAACTCCCATGCTCCCTACCAAGCTCATCCATGAATCGTGTCATCCATATCATCTCTTTTCTAGCTTCTGTGGCTGCAATATACTCTGCTTTTGTAGTTGACAAGGCAACAACCTTTTGCAACTTAGATATCCAGCTAACCGCCGTTCCACCTACAGTAAAAACATAACCTGTAGTGCTCCTCCTGCCATCCAAATCACCTGCCATATCTGAATCTACATAACCATGTAGAGAAGTATCTGAACCTCCATAGCACAAGTGCCTACTGCTGGTTCCTCTCAGATATCTAAGGATCCACTGAACTGCTTTCCAATGTTCCTTACCTGGATTGGCCATATACTTACTTACCACTCCCACTACTTGGGTAATATCCGGTCTAGTACACACCATTGCATACATCAAAATCCCTATTGTGGAAGAATATGGAACCTTACTCATGTACTCTACCTCATCATATGAATTAGGACATTGTTCTTTACTCAACTTAAAATGTCCAGCCAAAGGTGTGCTTACCAGTTTAGCATCCGGCATATTGAACCGTTTCAACACCTTGTCCACATAATCTTCTTGAGACAATATCAACCTGTGATTTTTCCTGTCTCTCTTAATGCTCATGCCAAGGATTTTCTTTGCTGCTCCCAAATCCTTCATAGCAAACGTTTGAGCTAATTTCACTTTAAGCTCAGAGATATCCTGCATGTGAGATCCTACAACCAGCATATCATCTACATACAACAATAGAATAATATATCTATCATTATCAAATCTCTTGAAATACACACAATGGTCTGATTGACACCTATTGTAGCCATGCTCAGTCATAAACCCGTCAAATTTTAAATACCATTGCCTAGGAGCTTGCTTGAGGCCATACAAGTTTTTCTTCAATCTGCACACAAACTTCTCCTTACCCTTGACCTCGAATCCTTCTAGCTGTTCCATATATATTTCCTCATCCAAATCTCCATGAAGAAACACTGTCTTAACATCTAGCTGCTCAAGATACAAATCCTCATAAGCAACCAAAGACAATACAACCCTTATAGAAGTCATTTTAACAACAGGAGAAAAAATCTCACCAAAGTCAATACCTAGCTTTTGTGTAAATCCTTTCACTACCAATCTGGCCTTATATCTCATTTGTCCATTCTCACCTTCTTTCAACCTATAGGTCCATCTGTTCTTGAGTGTTCTCTTACCAGCTGGCAATTCAACCAAATCCCATGTTTGGTTCTCTCTTAAGGACTCCAACTCCTCAACCATGCCATGCTCCCACTGACTCTTGGACTCCACCTATATTGCTTCCTCAAAACTCTTTGGTTCTCCACTATCAGTTAGCAATAGGTAAAATAAAGAAGGAGAATATCTAATTGGAGGCTTACTCACCCTTTCTGACCTCCTGATGGGTGTCTGAGACTCATTTACAACACGTTGTCCACCCAAATTCTCTGACAGTGACCAACCTTGGTCACCTCCAGACCTATTACTGGCCGACGTCGGTTCTTCCTGACCAACCTCAGTACCTGTCCTACCGACGTCGGTCTCTGTACGACTGATGCCAGTTTTTGTACTGCTGACGCCAGTTCCTACACTCCCGATGTCGGTCTTTGTGTTTTCTTGCAAGTGATTATTTATTTTTCTCACGAGCTCATATTGGACTTTCACCTTGTCCAATTCACCATTGCTCTGCTCAGATTGATTCAGCTTCCTTAGTTGATCACAATACATCACTCTTTCATTGAAAACAACATCACGGCTCCTGCTTACCTTGTTAGTTTCTAGATTCCACAATTTGTAACCAAAATCATCTGAGCCATAGCCAATAAACATGCACCTCATAGACTTAACATCAAGCTTCTTTCTATTTTCTTTATCTATGTGCACAAAGGCTTCACAACCAAAAACATTGAGATATGAGAGATCAACCTTTTTACCTGTCCATGCCTCTTCTGGAATACCACCATCCAGAGCTATAGAGGGTCCTCTATTAATCATGTATACTGCAATGTCAACAACTTCTGCCCAAAACTGTAAGGGCAAGCCAGCATGCAATCTCATGCATCTTGCACACTCCATTATTGTCCTGTTCATCCTTTCAGCAATACCATTCTACTGAGGTGTCCTTGGAACTATCCTTTGCCTACGAATTCCATGCATGTAATAATAATCTCTAAACTTATGACTACAGAACTCACCGCCATTGTCTGATCTCAGGCACTTCAATCTTTTACCTGTTTCATTCTCAACCATAGCTTTCCAAACTTTAAAAGTCTCAAATACATCAGATTTTCTTCTAATACAATAGATCCATACCTTCTTTGTAGCATCATCTATGAAAGATACGTAGTACTGTGATCCTCCAATGGAAGTAACCTGAGCCGGTCCCCACACGTCTATGTGAACAAGCTCCAACTTGTGCCTCTTCTTAGTAGACCCAGTCTTGAGAAAACTAACCCTTTTCTATTTTCCAAATACACAGTGCTCACAAAACTCTAGATCTATGCCTTTTAAATCTGAAAGCATACCTTTGGACTTAAGAATTGACATCCCCTTCTCACTCATGTGGCCAAGCCTTGAGTGCCACCATTTAGCATCCACATCTGAAGTAGATAATATAGAAGGAGATTTTTTAGTAACACAATTACACAAATAGAGAGTACCTTCTCTCTTGCCTCTGGCCATAACAAGTGCACCCTTGGTCACCTTCAAAGATTCTGCTGTGAGGGTTACTGTACAACCCTCATCCCCTAACTTTCCTGCTGAAATCAAATTTCTCTTCAAGCTAGGAACATGCAATACATCTCTCAACACCCATGTGTTGATATTCTGCATCTTCAGCTGCACTTTACCTTTGCCAATTATTTTACAGGGCTCATCATCCCCTAAATACACTATTCCAAAATCTCCATGGATATAGTCACTGAAATATTCCCTGTTAGGGGTAGCATGAAAAGATGCACCAGAATCTAACACCCAAGATTCTATATTATTATGCAGAGAGAAAATTAAAGGATCTTGTGAAATACCTGCAACCTTGGCTTCTTCCTTTCCTTCGTGCTGATTGTCCTCCTTAGGTTTTGACCAATAATCTCTGCTTATGTGCCCCATCTTTTCACCATTCCAGCATTGTGGCCTTCTGCCATTTCTGGATTTAGATTTGCCTTTCCCCTTTGACTTGGATCTTGATCTGCCTTTCTTGCTCTTCTCTTTCTGCCTTCCCCTGCTCTCAAAACTTAAAGCATTCCCAGATGCCTCTTCTGTGCTTTTCCTGCGTATTTCCTCATTCAAGATAACACTAACAACATCCTCTACTTTCAAAATATTTGATGCAGATGCAGTATTACTTACTGCCATTACTAAGCCATGCCAGCTTTCAGGCAAAGAACATAATATTAAAAGATCTTTTATTTTATCATCAAACACTATATTCACTAAACTTAATTGATTCACAATTCCATTGAAATCATTCAGATGAGTAAAAATAGATCCACCTTCATTCATATGCAAATTAAATAACTGCTTCATAAGATATACCTTACTAGAAGCTGAGGGTTTTTAATACAAATTTGCTAATGTAGTCATCAACTCTACCGTAGACTTTGCCTGTGATAAATTAGATATCACAGTGGATGCTAGACTCAGTCTTATAGACCCTAGAGCCTTTCTGTCAAGAACTTCCCATTCTTCATCCTCCATGTCTTTGGGCTTCTTTGCAACCCCACATAATGGTAAGTAGAGATCTTTTTGATACAGATAATCCTCTATCTGCATTCTCCAGTGTTGGTAATTTTTGCCATTGAACTTTTCCATTCTCAATTTACTTTCATCTGCCATTGCTTCTCCCACTCAAATAGAAATCCCTTCAGAAACCCCTGTGAGAACCTGTAATCAATACACACTACACAGATCTGAACCACCTGTTAGTGAACCTGAACTTTGATACCAATTGTTGGATATCAAGCTCTGAACCTGCAACCAAGGCTCTGATACCACTTGTTGGGGATCAACCAACAATAGATTACAATTGTGAAAGCAATAAATGCGGAATTAAATCAGATAGACAAGTAACTGAACGAGATAATAGCAAGAACAAGAGATACAAGAAACCACCCTGAAAACTTGTATTAACAAACTCTTTACAAAAGGAATACAATTAAAGAAACTTCTTTCTTCCACACCTCTCCTAGATGTATATATCTCTCAATAGATCTCTATTCCTCAAGAGCTCTCTCTCAAGAATAATCAACTCCAACAAGCCTAGATTGATTCAATTCTGTATTGTTCTTCACATACCAATGAATTACAATAATTCACAATAACTACTACAACTACAATAAGCTAGGAAGATCTAATTCTACATATAGAATTAGGAGACTTGAGCATGCACTTCCAACAAATAGTTAAGCCACTTGAACAAGGTCTCTAAAAATAGTATTGCTAACAATAGAGGCGTGAGCTTAAGACTACAACTCAAACTCATCATGGAAACACTCGCTTCTGTCCACGGAAATAGCTTTCTAGACACGCAAGTAACCGACGTCGGTTCTTGCTGCTTGTCTGTGACCGCCGTCGGCGATCCTCTACCGACGTCGGCGTCTCTGCAACTATACCTTGCCGACGTCGGTCGCTCCTGACCGACGCTGGTGTCTGTGTAGACCTGAAACTAATAATGTATGCTCCTTGGTGAAGCTTTTAGCTCCACACCCTAACACCAATTTCCTTTTGTTGAGAAGCCTCTATTTGACAATCTAGCCCATATGGAGTCCTTCTTAGCTGAGATTATTTCTGAAGATCCCATTCTTCAATCATAGGCCATTACTTATCCAACATCAGATATTTAACATAACATATTTCTAGCACACCAGATGAAGAGTCAACATTAAATTAGGTTATATTTTTGACCTAAAAACATAATTATAAATATAAGAAGAATCAACATCAGTCTCAACATTATATTCAAAGTCCCTTGAGTTAGACTCAGCTTCATAATCAAAATACATTCATGGTTGTTAAAACATTGGTTACACATGCCTTTTAGAGAAATTTGAATATGTTTGTTATCATTCAAGAAATTTTAAGGATTATTACTTAACCATAGACATAATTTCTCCCAACATATTCTATAAGGATTGTGTTTCCTCTTCCCATTCCATTACCATTCTGCACACCACTAGCACCTACAACATAGCCATTATATTGACATTCAACCTCTCACAAATCTCAATTAGGACTAAAAAAATCACACCTTATTAAATTTCATCTATGGAAACATATCAGTTCTATAATATTAGGGGGTCCAAGACCACATTCATGTAAAAGAAGAACAATCTCTTGGTGAAACATTTTCAAAGCGCTATGGGAAAATCAATGTCAAAATTCAACACCTTCTAGTGAAACCTTATTTGAGGTGCTAGAACATAATCAAATTTAAGTGTTAACATTCCTTAGTGAAACCTTATTAGAGTCATTATGGGGAAATCAAGGCAATTTATTGGTGAAACCTCTTTAAAGTGCCAATATTTGAGCACAATAATTCACTGATTGATTGAGACATTATTAAAGGTAACATCAATATAGCTTCCAATATATAGTATAATTATATTGTATCTACTCTTACACCTAGACAACAAAAAAATATTGTGGTCTTATTAGTAGAATGTTCAGACAACTTTGGGCCCACCACAACCAAAGTTATGTCAAAACTAGAATCAACAAAATTGTGACACGCGATTAAAAATATTGATATTCATTTGTTACAGAACCATTACACATTCCATTACAATCCATTTGTTCATTACCAAATCATATATTTTATCCAATATTTATCTCTATTTACCATCCCTAGCCACACTTTACCTTATATAGGATATGAAGACATCCTGTCTCAATGTTTGGAGGAAATAGATTCAATGACCAATGAATATCACAATAACATTATTAGAGCCCAAATTAGTAGCAGGTTCTTGATAGAGTAGCTACTCAAAAGGGGTGTGGGCTATAAATTTACATAATTGGCTATTCTAGTTATATCATATGTTGATTAGGATAAGAATATGCACATCAGTAGGAACAACATAACCATTTACCTTACATTTGTATTTACCTCACTATGCCATTTACTTTTCCTTACCATTATTTCATACCATTATTGCATAAAACTATAATTTAGTTGATTTTTAAATAAATCACAATTTTTGATTGAATTGAAATTTCTTTGAATGTAAAACACAATTTTAATCCAATTTTCTTGAAATAAAATTCCATGAATGGGAAATATATGAATGTTCAAAAAAGAACATAATGTATATTTTTGGAAGTAGAGGAAATAATAACTCAAGATAAATTTTAAAATATAAACTTATATTGACTTTTCCATTTGCCTCCAATTATCATTATATCATACCTTAAGCCTTTGCCAGTCAGTGATTTTTATCTAGCCCCACCAATCATGTTTGGCCTTGGTTTTGATTCATTTGTACTTCAAGATCATTCAGTGGTTGATGATAGATTATGTTTTAGTAGATATTTCATAATTACTAGTTTGAAGGGAAGTAAATGCAAGCAGTATGATAGTGGTCCTAACAATTTCATCCATCATTTGTTGTTATGTTTCATTATAGGTGTCATTAATTATAACCACCTTCTGGTAAATTAGTGTCCCACCTCATGCTAATAATTATAACTGCCCATGGCTAAATTAGTATAATTAACCCTTTGTCATTGTTTCTTAATTATAACTACCTATGAAAAAATTAGGGACCACACCTTTACCATGCATTGACACAAGACATTGAAATTGTTATTGTTAATTATAATGTCATTTGCCTTTAAATTTCTTGTGCTTAATTAGATTCCTTTTATGTAGGCATAATTACAATGACTTAAGGTCCTTTGGTACTATGTAGGTAACTCTCAAATTATATTGAGGTTAGTTCAATCAGCTCTTTACCACACTCTCATAATTTTATGAGTCACCAATGTGTGCATTGTGCATTTGAAATAAATTCATTACCAAAAAGTGTAAGCCACACTCTCATCATTTTACGATCAACCTAAGCCAACTTTCCTTATTTTGTGAACACCCTTTTCAAAATGATCTTACCATTTTGCAAGTAATTTCATCCAACACTCTCATTATTTTTTGAGACATTTTTTTGTGCATTGTCCATTTGAAATTGATGCATTATTACACACTTAGTTTTTCCCATGATCCCACCATTTTGGGAATGGTATCTTATCAATCTCTAGTGAGTTAATATAAGAAAAAAATTCAAAAAAAAATCATAAACACCAAAAAATCCTAAAAATTAAAAAAATGAGATTAAAATCTTCCAGAGAGATATAAAGACCCAAATACTAAAACAAATATTGCTCATGTCTAAACCTAATAAACCATTCTCAGTGCACCCTACTATGATAAATCCATTTTTGGTTCCAATCCATTCCAATTCTATTGTGGGTGTAACCTTCCTTTTGCATGTATCCTTGTTTAGGGGCATTGTCCAATTCACTCTTTTAGGTCAAGCTCATAAATTTCACTTTGTTAGGTAAAAACCAAAGTGTAAAACATATACCAAGTTATCTTATCCATACATGTTGTTCCCTTACAAATGGACTTGATTGGGGGAACCATTTATTTATCATCCAATGGGCCTTTATAGGTAGATATTTACTTGGGTAACAATAGGATGCTATATGTTACTTTCATTTTCATGTTTCTTGTGTGTTTACTTAGTTGCTTATTTGTTTATTTTTCTATTTATTTTCTTTCATTGATGTGATTTAACTTAGTATATATGCATCCATTAGGTTATTCCTTGAGAATTATTATTAAGTCCATCTATATTCATATGTCAACATTATCATCATGGTTTTTATCATTGGTGCATTATTTTTAACTATTTATTAGATCAAGTGTTAGTCCTTATAGATATTATGGGTATGTCAGCATGGTGTTTTATATCATGATGTATAACATCATGTGATAAAAAAAATATCAGTTTGATGGAACATACAATCAATGGTTCTACATAAACTTCTCCTTGTTCACTTTGAAAATACTCCCACCCTCCTTGATTAGATCAACCCATTGACCATTCTACTTGTACTAATGCTCATTAAAATAATTATAACTGACTTTGGGAAAATCATGATCATAACATTGGTAAAATTATTATTTTGTCTAGCTCATCAAAATGATTATAACTGACTTTGGGAAAATCATTATTTTAACACATCTTCCCCATTGGGGCACATACTTGTGCCACTAAATATAAATACATGTGAGAATATTACATTCTAAACCTCTGTTATTGATTATAAACAAATTTGGGTAAATCAATATTTTCATTAATGTGTGCAAGAGTTAGCTTAGTTGGATTAATATCATAGATGGGTTAACTTATTTATTCTTCTTGAATCTTTTAAAGGGTTTGTAAATCATTCTTATGTTTCAACCACTCCCTCAAGGGAACATCATAGGTTTTCCAAAATTTGTTCAAATCATCACTTTTAAATCACTATCTTCATTTTTATTCATGATGAATTTTTAATTATTTGAAAGGACATTACTATTCTTGTGTCTTACAAAACCTTCCCAAACACTGAAAAAATCTAGACACTCATTTTTGGCCACTTCCATGTTTAAATGTACATCATACTGATTTCTTGTAAAAAACACAAATTAATCATAGAAATAATTATTCATCTCGAATTCATCCACACATTAGATGTAAGTTCCCTAAAATCACATAAATGCATCCCTAATTGTGAACTTACCCTATATGAAATAATAAGATCTCTCTAATATATCCCCAATCAAATCATGATTATAAAATTGACATTTTTTTACCAAGTGTTAATGAAAAAAATGTAAAATTTATAAATTATAATAAAAGTAATCATAATTACCTAATGTATTAAATCCAATTAAATGGTTAGTTAAAAAATCCATAGAGAATTAATGAATTTCTATTTTTGGAAATTCATAAATTTAACCAAAATATCTAAAAAAGTGACATCATGCCAAGTTGTCAAGCCACTTATAAATATCAAAAAATATTAGGAATTGGGTGGGAGACGTAATCATTTTTGACCCATGTCTCTCACATGGTGCTCTATTTCCCATCCATTGATCTTTATCTTAATATATATGGTCACAATTAAATTAAATTCTGTCTACACATCTTGATCTTAAGATGAAGGGTCACAAATCATTCTACTAATTTCTAAAAGCTATAAATACAAGTTTCATGGCCATTCTCAAGAAAAAGATATTCTTCATCCAAAAATATTTTGCATGATTATTAGGCGGATCTTCACACAACCATACATTCCAATCCAACTACCAAAGTGAATAAGCAGAGATTATACCTGCTAAGTAAGCCAACTACCTCAACAAGTGAATTTTTAGATACAAGGAAGTCGAAAGCAAGTTTGTTTTTTATTATTTTAATTGTGACTTAATGTGTTCTTTTTATTTAATCTCACCCAATAACGTAGGCAAGAGTTGTTAGTTTGTATTGAATTTTTATAGTTTGACTTTTATTCACTAACAAGAAACTAAATATCTTCTTACTAATACTACATTATACCCATTACTAAAAGGATTGCATTAGATACATATTTGTGATACATTATTTATATCTTAGTGCAAATATTTTTATTTTGATGACCTAGGCCTTCTATACTATGCATAATTCTCTAAACCTGATATATATTCTTCACCACTAGTTTTAGACTGATAGGTATTTTTTAGCTCTCTATACATTTGTCTCCTAGTATGACTCTTGTGTTGACATAGGTGTCCAAATTCCTTAAAATGTGTCTAGTGCCAAAATTCATCAAATTTTAAAATTTAAGGTGTCCTAAAGATTGCAGTAAGAGATTTGGTACAAAATATTTTTGAAATAAGCTAATTAAATATGCAAGATCAATCCTAATTCATAAATCAGCTAACCATTATTTACAACTTATAAGGAAATATACCAAAATCATAAATTCAAGCATTTAAGTGAGTAGTTCTTCCCTATTCATCCCTATTTCCATATCAATTCTAGGAGTAGTCATATTATAGGTCTAAAGTAGTGAAGGAGAAACCCATTATCCATATTTGCCAAGTTATAACCTAGGTCATTATATGTACTTGCTTATAGTATATTGCACTATTTGCACACAAAAACCAATAAATATGGTTAAACTAGATGAGTATGAGTCCCTCCTAACATATATGGGTGAACTAAATCATTCTAAGGCCCTCTTAAAAGTAGTGGCTATGTAGGTAGTGACCATTGATAGAGGGATCCTTGGGGTCATATTGACACTGTGAGCCCACTAACCCATTTTTTCCACAGTCACTCAAACAGAGAAGAGATAAGGTTTCAATCATTTGAAAAATATATAAATCATATGTGTGAGATATAAATAAACCATAATAAAGGTGATAGAAAGACCAAAAAGCTCAAGTTGGTTGCATCTATATCCAATCAATATTTCATATAGGACATCTCCTTCCAGGTTAGACATTTGTGTTGATGCAATAGTACTAATCTGATGTAAGTGTATGAGGAAATATAGAGTTAAATTATATATTTTTTTGATTAATCTCGAATCTTAATATAGTCGACTTCCATCATGTTACTTCTTAGATACACTGACATGCTTATGTCCCCTTAATATACTTGGTCCCATTTGACATCCTCAAATGATCACAATAACCTTAGCTCACCTCTATGTATGTTCAAACAACTCAAACACTGACTTGGTCCACACAATCACCATGAATGAACACACATTCAACTTATTAAGCATTTTTCATACTCAAGATAGATTGATCACACCTCCAAATCCACATAGATCATCCTCATGAAGTCTAAAACATGATCTAATAGCTAATTGATCATGAGACATCAACACAAGCTCAACATCCTTCTCAGGTCACTTTCAGAATAAGCACAAATAGAAAGTCAACTTCTTGGCTCAATATATTTGATTATACACACTTTCAGATCTTAAAATTAGGTTTAATAGATACACCATGGAGTCCTCTTAATCTTTTATTTTGACTTCAATATCAAATTTGACTTCTATCAAAATATATGGATAAAATATAGAGCTCTAGTTTTTCCTTGTGTTAAAATTAAATATTAGAAATCAAATGGTCATGATTAACCTTCAACCACTTTACAATCATCTCATGTCCTCACTACTCAGATCAAATATGCACTATCAATCTTGTCTGAGATTTAACATATAGACCACCAAAGCCAAATGTTAAACATATGATAGTTGACCTTATCTCATGCAATCTATGAACTTTGACTCAATGTGCTCCATCAATCTCTATGGATCAGTTAGGTCTTTAATGATCAATTCTCACTATTTGATCAAACTATACAAACACCTGCTCATCATTGGATCATTATCCTATACCTTTCCTTATTTTTTAAACATCATTCACCTATCATCATCTCACTGCTTCTTAACTTCTTAGAACAATATGCACCATTGATCTTGTTCGAGCTTTAACACATTAAAAAATGACTAAGTATGGGGACCATTTCAATATCCCTGAGTAGCCAAGATTGATCCTTAATAATGTCTTCTACACTTTGATGTAGGATCTCCAATTTGGACAAGATGATCTCCTCACATTGGAGAACCCAACCATATGACACACTTCTCCAGGAACACTTATGTGTGTGACATATAATACCATTAAAATTATTTCAAAAAATTGTTTGTCATAGAGCCAACAATGTTAAAACCTTTTTGAGAGGCCATCTTTGAACATCCATAACTTTTACTATGCTACAGTGCATGATCTAGAATTTACCAAAAAATAACTATGCTCAAAACTAAAGAAACCCATATGATCAATTTATGTTGACACCTTGAAACATGAAAGATATAAAAAAATCAAAATTATCACTTGGATCTTCTTTCCACATTGCTAATTTGGCTATGGAAAAACACCGTAAAACTACTTGTGAGCCTAAATTTGAATATTCATATCTTCTGATGCACTAGATCACATGATCTAAAATATAGAACAAATGAACTAGGTCCAAAACTAAACAAACCCATATGATCACCTTTTCTTGAAACATTCATACATGTGATATATTCCATCATGAACATTTTTTCTTAGCTTTTTCAGACCATGTTGCAAATTTGGCTAGGTATGGAAAAACAATGAATAATGACTAATAAGCCAACATTATAGCCTCGTATCTTTGACCTCACTTAGATGCATGAAATGAGATATTATGCATAACAATTTGGGAATAATGTGATCATAAACATATGATCAACTCCACTTGACTCATTCTCATGTGGCAATGGTGAAGTCATCAAACTACCTACTCAAATTTTCTACCACTGAACCCAAACTGTCTAGATGAAAACTAAGATCAAATAGATGAATTCTTGTTATGCACATAAGATCTTAGAGAATAAAAAAGAGAATATATAAGACCTTGGGTACTTATTTCACATTTTATAATCACCATACTCATCATTGATCCTCTTTAGTGAAGTCAATAATAAATATCAACCAACCATGCATAAAGCAAACTAGAACAAACACATAACACTATTTGTCATTGTCACTTAGGTTATCAAAGCACTTCATCCACTCAATAGGACACCTCCATGACAACACCCATAATCATTACAAATCTCTAATAATCTCCCCCTTTTTCATTTATGTCAACAACCATCATATATAGAAATATACAGCTCACCTTCTCTCTCTTCAAAACACTCTCATAATAAGAAATTTATTCCTAATAGGAACTTTCTCCCCATTTGACACAATAAAAAATTGGGAAAAAATTGATACTAAGGACCTAAAAATACTATAAAATATGAAAGGACAATCTTATAAAGATGATACAAACTACCCCTTACCTTCAGCTTACTTCAGCTTGCCTTGACAACATCATCTTGCTTCATGCCTACACTCTATTTAATCAAGCACTACAACCAATGAAGAAATAACACATAAAATAACATAAATATAATGAAACACATAAAAAAATATTTGAGAGGGACTCTTCCTAATAAATCTTAGCAATTTCACCTTCTTATCATCTTCAGATATCCACACACCCTAAATAACTATCATACATGCTAACCAGCCTCTTCTCTCAAGCTACCAGAAGTATCACCAACAAAACTTTAAGCCCCTAACCAAATAGGAAACATACACTAATCCAACTTGAGAACTCACCTTGAAACACACATACCTTTTGCTTTTGGATAAATTGAGAAAAAAGAACTCTTCTTTAAACTAGGCCTATTTAATCTCCTTGTAGTCCTACCTAAAGCTTGTAGAGCCAACAATTTTTAGTAGACACATTTTCATGGATTGAAACTTCATATATGGATAAATATCATATACCCCCTAAATCACACCAATTTTCATAACTATGATCATCTTCTATAACATACTTCCTTCACAAACCTACTAGTTAATCAACCCTCCATATTAACCAAAAGTTGAATAACTTGAGAACCACAAACCTTCAATTCTATAGGAAGATTTATTTGACCACTCATTTATCCCATTCAACATATCAATAATCCTAAAATCTCAATTCACAAGGTAAACCTCTTTTCTAGTAAAGCTTAAAAACCCTATAAACTCAAAGTAAATAGGGTAAACAAATCTCCTTCTGGTCAATGCACATCTATAAAAATTATTACACACTTGGAGACATTGATCACTATACCAAAATTTATCTTCCAAACTTTTGGAACCCATACATCCTATTACTCATTTTAGGCCTGGTTGCCCTTAAACAAAAAAACTGAGAAAATTGAGATCAATCAAAAAGATTCAATTTGCCTTCAACATATATTTAGACCACAAAATTACCTAGAGCACATCAAAAATAAATGTATAGACCTTTCTAAGAATCAAAATCTCTTTTACATTCCATCAATCTCATTAAGCTACCTAGAACCATCCATTCTAACCTTGTACTACAAATCTTTCACAAACCTCTAGACTAAACACATGAACTTGTTGCTCCCACTTAACCAAAGACCTTCTCTAACTGGAATTAACATCTTGAGCACACAAAATTACTTCTACACACCTTATTTATTTGATTCAAATACTTAGTCCTCTGATACTAGAACTTGACCAATTACAAATCTCCCCTTAGCTTCATTATTCATTAGAATCTTGAACAAGTCTTCAATTAATGTTTAATTATAGTCAATACTCATATAGAGATACTTCATCTTTAGAACACTATGAACTTCCATTGCATATACAACTATTCAACAAGCCTTTAACAAGCTTAGCAGGATCTAGAACATAAGTCTACATGAAGGCCTTCAACTTATAGTCTTATTTGGCATCTACCACAAATTAATATGCAGATAGATATTTGAAACTCACCTTTATACCAAAATATCCAAACCATGATAAAAACGTTAACCCCTTATCAAGATGGGACCACTCAAATTATTCATAGACTTATTTTCTCCAACAAAAAGATATATAAAAGAAAACACAAATATACCTTGTTACCAAACAATATCTGACAACCACCAAACTTCCTCTCTCTGACAAGTGTCTCCTTGAAACCTAGATAAAGACACCCTTTGAGATAGAGACACTAAAATTCATAAAACTTAAGAACTCCCATATCTTTGTATCTTTCTATGACTTGCTTTCCTGCTTGACTTTAATTGAATCCTTGACATCATTCTTTTCTTTAGATTTTTCAATAAATGTTGTCAATAAAAACTCTTGAATCTTATTCATCTTTGATTATTTTTCCACCTTGGAAAATAATCCACCAATAATCTTAGACACAATAAGATTATTATTCTTATTCTTTACTACCTTAGGTCTCCATACCATAGTTTAAACCTTCCTATTTTTGTAGCGATCTTACTTACTTGATCCTTGAGATTATCCTAATTTACAACATAGCTTCTAGAAAAACTATCTTATCAACCTTTGGGCTAGTGTGATTAACATTGATAATCTTTGGTTTTCATACCTGTGTTTGTCCTTTATCAAACCTTCTAGGAGCTCTATATCCTTTGACATACCTTGAAGACCTCTTAACACTATTTGGATAGAATCTAGCAATATGTCCACTCTTATGACAACTGAAATGAGAAACATATTTTGTACCTTTTGATAGATTTGAACTATGATAAATCTTTGTCCAAAAAAAATTCTATCATAGGTCCATGAATGTCTAAACTTGATTAACTTCATTCTACAATGCTTATCTCTATGACCATATTTATTACATGTATAATAGTGGCCATGAAATAACGTAGCATACCTTAAAGCATTTCATTGTCTACCAGATCTCATTTTATTTATCTTGACCTGATCTAAATTCTTTTAATCTTCTTTAATCTTACTTATTTTGACAAAAAAATTGATCATGCTCATCCATCAATAAACTTATCTTGGTTTCCACTTTAATTCTCTCATCCTCTTTGGCTCTTATACTTGACATTATAGTCCTTAAATGACCTCTAAGAACTTGGATAGTATACTTATCACTTTTAGCTTATTTATCCATGTCATCCTTTATTTTACATTCTTTCTCTTTCAAAATTCCCTCAAGATAAATGAATTATGCTTCAAGACCTTTGATTACATACCTCATCTTGTGATTCCTCTTCTTCTGCTCTGTTAGTTTGCCAAGTGCACTCATGAACTTAGATTTTAGATCAACCTCTTCTTCCTTGTTGTCATATTCTACACTATTATGGCATGTTTCTTTATCCAACATGATGTCATTTTATTTTGAACATGACCTTGTCTTGGCATCTATTAGTTGAACCTTGAGATCATTGATAATAATCTCATCTTCTTTGGCATATTTTTTCAAAGTACATATCTATTCTTCAAGAGACTTGATCACAACCTTCCACTATTAATTTTTTTCTTCAATTGCTTAGCCATTTTTGTAATTACTTAGGATCAACTTCAATCTTTTAGACTTCCTCCAAAGGACTCACTCTGATACCAATTGTTAGAGATATTATCATTGAAAGTGGGGTCAATCAGTGAGACCAAAGGATTCAACTTAAATTCTGATCTGTAAAAACACTTAATCAATTACAACAAGCATTCATGTAGCATGCACAACATTCACATCAATGAGAAAGAGATAAAATGCAAGATCAATCACATAACACATGACATATGTGAGAAACCATATTGGGGGAGAAAACCCACTAGAACCTATGATTGAACTATTGTCCTATAAAAATAGGATCCAATTTAGACCATCTATAAATGATCAAGAAAATACAATACCTGTTTTATGAGAATACAATCCCACAAGGTGATACCAAACCTATCTCTCTGAGATAGAACAAGAACCAAATATATGATCAAGTTATACCTTGCAAAGAGGCTACAACCACCTTAGATGTTTATCTACCACAATAACACCTATGAACACATCCATCTCTAAACTGATGTCAACAACACTTGATGATGAAGCACTACTTATCACACTTTACCTTTATAGTGAAAACTCTGTCACAACATTAACAACATGACTAGATGGTTATAGAAATTATACACACTTTGATCTACATCTTAGATAAACCATTAAAATCACATAGTCTTCACCTTGTCTTCACTCACATTCAAACAATAAGAGCAAAATTATACCAATAACATTATGACCAACAGGTAATAAACATAGTCCTCAAAATGATATGCTCATCAAATCATCCCTAGGGAACTCTACCACCTCCTTCACTTTCTAGTTCACATAGATAAGCCTCTATCAAATATCTCTCAAACAACCTCTTGAACATACTCACCCATTCTTCCTCTAATAGACTTATTAGGTACAATGACCTATGCCATCACCTTAAACACCTTGATCATGCTAGTATGATCCTCTTCACTCTCTTTTGGTCCTCACTAACATATACCTTTTGTTTCAAAGGTCATCTCCTTTGCTTGGCTTCACACTCACACTCACTCATCCAAGTCTTCAAAACTCTAGAAATCACCACCTTTGATATCATTATTTATAGAGTAAACATGGTAACCACCATCTCACTTTAGGCATAAATTAACCCATAACATACATACATACATACATACATACATACATACATACATACATACATACATACATATCATAGGAAAACATAGCTCAAAACAATCTTCATAGGTTAGCCATAGTATCTATGGGTCACCCTTAAGTAGCTACACCTTTTATTAAGGCCCTTATAGCTCTTATAGGTCTCATGAAGACCTATTCACCCATTGATATCACCCTAAAGCAAATCAATAATACAACACCACTTTCAAATACATGGGTCCACTGCTTATGTCCCCTTTAACATTATAAAATTATCATAGTCATCTTACCTCACCTCTACATATGCTCAAACAACTTAAACATTGACCTGTTATACATAATCATGATGAATAAACACATAATCAACTTCTTAAGCATTATTCCTATTCAATATATACTGATCACACCTCTAAAATCTACATAGAACATCCTCATAGATTTTATAACATGATCTAATAGCTAATTCATCATGAGACATCAACACGACATCAACACAAGCTCAAAAATCCTTCTCAAGTCAATTGCAAAATAAGTACGAACACATAACATACTTCTAGGATCAATATATTTGATTTTACTCACTTTAAAAATTTCAAATTAGGTTCATTATATGTGCCACAGAGTCGTCTTCATCTTTTCTTTTTATAGTAATAGCAAATTTGACTTTTATCAAAAGATATGTATAAAATATAGAGCTCTAATTTTTATATATATTAAATTCAAATATTTGAATTCAAATGGTCATTTTTAACCTTTGACCACTTTGAAATCATATCATGTGCTCACTGCTTAGATCAAATACGCACCGTCAATCTTACTTGAGATTTAACATATAGACCTCGAAAGTTGGATGTTAAACATCTGGTAATTGACCCTATCTCATCTAATCTAGGAAATTTTACTAAATGTGATCCATCAATCTATATGGATGAGTTACATCTTTAGCGATTAATGCTCACCATTTGATGAAACTATATGAACACCCACTTGCTATTGGATTATTATCTTATAACTTTACTCAATCATTAAATATCATGTACTTGTCCTCATCTCGCTGCTTCCTAAATTATTAGAGCAACAAAAACCATTTATCTTGCTCAAGTTTTATAAATTTCAAAAATGATTAAGCACGAGGAACATTTAAATATTCCTAAGTAACTATTTTTTATCCTTAATAACTTTGTTTGTGCTTCAATGCAGGATCTCAAATTTGCATCAGATGATCTCCTCACATAAGAGAATACAACCATGTGATGCACTTATCCATGAACCCTCATACATTTGATATATAAAAAAATTAAAATACCTTATCAAAATATTTTTTCAAAGATCCAACCATGTCAAAAACATTTTAATAGGTCAACCTTTAGCATCCATAACTTTTATCATGCTAGAGTGCATGATCTAGAATTTAGTGCAAAATAATTATACTTAAAGATGAACAAACACATATGATCAATTTTTTTGACACATTTAGATTTGAAATATATAGCATAATCAAAATTCTCACTCAACTCTTCTTGCCACATTGCAAATTTGGCTATGTATGGAAAAACATAGTCAAACTGCTTGGGAGCCCAAGTTTACATATGCATATCTTTTGACACGCTATATTGCATGATTTGAAAATTAGTGAAAATAAATTAGGTTAAAATTAAATGAACCCATATGATCACCTTTTCCTAAAATATCCATACTTAATAGATATTCCGTCATCAACATGCTAACTCAACTCTTTCTGAGCATATTGCAAATTTGGCTATGTATGGAAAAACAATGAATTATGACTGCGAATCCAACTTTGTACCCTCATATCTTTGACCGTACCTCAATACACGACTTGAGATATAGTGTATAAAACCTAGTAACTAATGTGATCATAACCATATTACCAAATTCACTTGACTCATTCCCACGTGGCAATGGTTATATCATCAAACTACCTACATAAATTTTCTACCACTGAACCCAAAGTGTCTAGATAAAAACTATGATCAATGAGATGAATTCCACTTATGCACACAAGATCTCAAATCATATCTCAAATCATAGATACCATCTTAGGGATTTATTTCACATGCTCCAATCACCATAATCATCACTTATCCTCTCCATCCATGTCAATACTGAAGATTAACCAACCATACATAAAGCACACTAGAAAAAGCACATTACTCAATTTGTCATTGTCATTTAGGCTATCAAAGAGCTTCATCCACTCAATATGACACCTCCATGACAACACCATGATATCATTATGATAACTATACAACACATTAGTAAAGGTGATTAAGAATCATATGTTTCTATTAAGAATGCAAAGTGAGCTCACACCAACATTTAAAACTATGTTAGTAGATGAGTCTATTATATGGCACTTAAGGTATTGCAATTTGCGCTTTGGTGAGATGAACCTTCTTCATAATAATCAAATGGTGTAAGGATTTTCCCTTATATAATAACCAAATAAAGTATGTGAAGGTTTCATATTGGATAAGTAACATAACAGTGTATTTCCCATGGGTCAAGCATGGACAGATGGAGTTCCATTAGATCTGATCCACTTAAACTTGTGTGTTATAATGAAGACCCCCTCATTATCCAAATATGTCTACTTCATGACATTCATAGATGAATTCAGCTCAAAGACTCGGGTCTATTTATTAAAAAACAAATCAAAGGTATTTGAGACCTTCAAGCAATTCAAGGCCGTGGTGGAGAAACAAAGTGACTACCACATAAAAAATTTAATGATAGATAGAGAGGGAGACTATATATCTAATGTTTTCATGAGTATTTAGAATGATGAAGTGATCAAAAAGTAATTTATAGATAGTTATACACCATAGAAAAATGGTGTGGATGAAAAGAAAAATAAGAATATCAAAGAGATGGTAAGGAGTATGCTAAAGGCAAAGTGTTTGCCTAATGACTTTTAGGTTGAATCTATATCAATAGCCGTATACTGGCTAAATATTCATCCAATAAATAATGTTAGAGATATGATCCCTCAAGAAGCATGGAACAACCATAAGACTAGTGTTGACCACCTTAGAGTATTCAAGATGTGTTACATATGAATATGCACATAAGAAAAGTAGAATAAAGTAGGATGACAAAAGTGAAAAGTACATTTTCACTAGGTATAATGACAAATCAAAGGATTATAAATTTTATAATCTCATCACAAATAATCTCATTATCAATTAGAATGTTCAATTTATTAAGCATGAAGTTTGGGAAGAGAGATAAGAAGGAAAGAAATTGAAATAAGGTTTAGTGGATCCTATCTTGAAACTAAACCAAAAGGTTGTACATCCACTCATACACTGAGTTAGACCCCTATTTCAGAAAGGGATGATTCATCTAGAGGCAACATCCATCAATGAGGTCAAGGAGTTATTCATGAGACAACATCATCCTCCTCCACCTCAAGTCAATGCCTAGAATGGATAAGGAGCTTGCAAGAAGTCTGTGAGTAGTCAAGGTATGATGAAAATAAAAATGTAACAATGAATTATGATATATTTATATTAGTTGGTATTATTTATTATGAGGAAGTAGACAAGGATAGAAAGTGATGTGAGTCAATGGACGAATAAATGCATGTCATAGAAAAAAATCAAACTTGGGAGTTAGTTGACCTTCCAAAATAAAAATAAGTCATAGGATTCCAATGGATATATAGGACAAAAACCACTCCTTAAAGCAAGATAGAGAGGTATAAGACAAGACTAGTTGTGAAGGGATACAACAAAGGCCTGGACGTGACTATAATAAGATGTTTTCACTCGTAGCAAGGGTAGAAACTATGAGGCCAATCATAGCCATTATTGCTCAACATAAATGGAAGTTGCACCAAATGGATGACAATTTAGCCTTCTTGAATAAAGTGCTAGAAAAAGAGGTTTACATGGGATAACCATCCAGATATTTGATTCTCGGGCATGAGAACAAGGTTTATGGGCTGAAATGGCATTTTATAGACTCAAAAAACCATGAAACATGTGGTACAATTATATAAAATCTTACTTGATGAGCAATGGCTTTAGCAAAAGTGGTAGTGAACCCACATTATACATCAAAGCAAGTAAAGGTGAAATTCTGATTGTTATTTTATATGTGAATAATCTAATGTTCACCAAAAATGTAAATTAGTCAATAAAAGACTTCAAAATAACCATGAAGAAGGAATTTGAAATGATTGATTTAGGTTTGTTGAAGTACATTCTTGGGAAAGAAGTCAAGGAAATAGAGATTGGCATCTTCATATGCCAATCTAATTATGCAAAAAATATTTTTAGATAGGATTAGTATGTTAGACAAAAAGTCAGTATCTACACCAACTAAGACAATTTTTAGTTTATATAGGGATGATTTAAACAATAATGAAGACCCCACATGGTACAAGATCTTAGTGAGAAGCCTAATGTATTTGATTACAACTAGGTCATACATCATGTATGTCATCAACCTCAAATCTAGATTCATGGAAATTCCAAAGGAGACACATTGTCAAGTGGACAAAAATATATTAAGGTACATGAATGGAACAATAGGATATAATGTTTTGTATGCAACAAAAAATGAGTTTCAACTAGTGAGCTACATAATCATATTTTGGTCGGCAATCTGTATAATCGAAAGAGCATTTTGGGTTATGTTTTTCATCTTGGGTCAAGATCCATATCTTGGGAATCAAAGAAATAACCCATAGTTTCACTTTCTACAGCTGAAGTAGAGTACATAACAGCCTATACAATAACATGACAAGCTATATGGTTAAGAAAGATACTTTTAGATTTCTATGAGAGCAACAAGGACCTTCTATGGTCTTCTCTAATAAAATATCCTCCATAACATTATTAGAGAACCCCATCTTTCATGGTAGGAGCAAGCACATTCCAATCACGTATCATTTCATTCCACAATTAATTAAAAATCATGTGATAGAGTTAAGTTTTTGCAAATCAGATCAATAGTTAGTTGATATTTTAAGAATTTAACCATTGTTAAAAGATGATTTTATGCACTTAAGTGGAAGGTTAGGGGTCTTAGATGCAACAAGATTGGCCCTAGTTGGTTTTATGTTAGTTTTAGAGTCTATCATCCATGTTTTAAAGTCTCTTAGTGAAGCTCCAAACATTATCAGCAAAGCTCAACATTTCATCAGCAAAGCTCCGGAGTTTGATACTGAAGCTATGGAGTTCATCAACAATACTTTACTGGTCAACAATAAAGCTCCATATTTTGATTGTCTAGCTCTAAATATGAACAAAATAGGCACATAAGGATATGGGTTGATGAGAAGAAGCCAAATAAATGTTTTGAGGGTTGAGATGTGTTGAGTAGAACATGGTAGGAAGGTAAGGAATAAGATGGAGTGTGAAAAAAAATTATTGTTTCCTTTGTCCATCCTACCTATATGTGCTCTAGAGTTTCTTAGCTGCACTCATTTGAGTTAAATGCACAATATGTTCAAATTAGAAATTTTATGCAATGTTTGAAGTCTAGGTGGTAAAAGGGAGGTACATGGAAAGTAGGAAGAAGACAAAAAGAAAAAGAAGAGAGATTGAATTTTCAAAAAGCGAAGAAAATAGACACAACAATATGAGTAAGAGCAACCTAGAGATGATAGTGAAGGGCATAAGAAAAAGACATAGAAGAAGACTATCCAAGGCATACATGATGAAGACAAAGAGGTAGAATAGAATAGAGGAGAAGAATATCATTGCTGACATCACTTAGAAAGACTGATATTCAGCTTGATATGAGGGGAGAAAACAAGTATATAATGCATTAAAAAGACCAACATCGTGCCAACAAGAAGATAAAATATATCATGGTTTTTGTGAGTTTTGTAAGGAGTTCTTGTGTATACAACTGTAGGTGTTAATAGGATAATGTGCTACTGTTTATAAAACAACCAAAATATATGCAATTTAGTGTTTTGTATATTCTCTACCTCCTCTGTATTCTGTGTTTCTAGCAATTTTTTAACTTGTTTATTTATACATTTTTAGCATTGTTATAAATTTTCAGGATTACAGGGTGGTCCCATGGAGGGGGTAACTATAATTATTTACCTTAAATTTCTTCAACTAAAAAAATTTGAATATTTACTTGAAAATAGGAGAAACAACTACAAATGAAAGAGATTTTTAGAGATGGGTAGACGTTGGGAGCAAGAATTTGCAGCACCTACAGAGAAAATTTAGGCATAAAAAAAGTACCTTACAGCCAACACAAATTTATGCTATAAATTTTTTTAATATTCAAACTTCTTAATTTTCTTATGCATGGATATTTTATGCAGTTTAAAAAATTCATGAAACCGCTTTACAGTATAATTCTGTAAAGTAATCTCTGCAGCACTGACTAAATATTTTCACAGTGATAGTACCATGGAAACAGACCCTTAAACTGAAGATTAGGTCCTGGGCTGTATAGCTCTCCACTCACTTCCAACGGCCGTTAAGCAATGCACAGTTTCGATTCGACGAAAACACTAGTACTAGCAGGTACTAATAAATGGTGTGTTAAATAATATATTTCATTGTGCATAAAAATATTAGAATTTTTCACTCGGTAGCCTACGACGGATTGAGGTGCATATGTATTGGCCAATTAAACATAAAATATATCAAGGCGAGACTAGCAATGGACATACAAGATGTGGAAGGTGTATAATAAGTCCTCCGTCTCTTCCAATTTCATATTAAAAGTAGCAAAAGAAGAGATATTATGTTTCCCCCAACGAGAAAGGAAGAGTACAATACAATCATGCGCTGCTTCAACTCTCGCCCAGCGCCACCGGCACCCACACCAGGTACATACAGCTTAGATCCTCAAATTTCCTCATCTTGGGTTTACGTTAAGATTGTCGAGCACCATACCAGTCAAATCTTCTATGCTTACAATCTGCACACCCAAAAGTCTTTTCGCTTCCCTAATCTCCCAAAAGATCTTTTCAACTCTGCCACGGCAGTTTTGAATCGGCAACTTTATGTCATTGGTGGCAGTTATTTTGATGGAAAGCATTCCAAAAAGATGTACAAGTGTGATCCAGTAGTGTTCAAGTGGGTTAAATTGCCTTCCGTCCAGACACCCAGGCAGAATGCTGTGGCGGCTGCAGCAAACGGCATGATTTATGTGTTTGGAGGGTGCCGACTTCGCCCTCAAGCTAATAAACCATGGGCAGAAGTATACAACCCGTCTACATTTCAATGGACTGCAATTCAAAATCCACCATCAGATTTATCTTTCAGTCTTTCCCGACAGCTATTGCATGCTGTTGTATTCAGAGAACGAATTTTCGTAAGAAATGATTGCAGTGGAATTGCCTATAATGTGGCATTTGGCAGATGGGAAAGAATAGCAGCGGCGATATCCAATTTCTGGTTCAAGTGGAGTTCAGCAGTTGAGGTGGCAGGAATGTTAGTTGCATATTACCGTTACCCAAATGGTGCAGTGACCCTCCGAGCATATGATCCAGGACAAAGTCTCTGGCTTCCATTACAATTTCTGAATACCGGCATAATCCCTATGTCTGTAGATATGTTTCAATATCTATCTGTCAATGGCAACCTGGTGGCTTTTCACATGGGAAGGTCGCCTACTTCTTTAAGATTCACAATGATGCAGTTGCAGATGAATTCTACTCGTAAGCGGTTGAGACTTGAAATGGTAAACGCATTGGACTATCCTCCGCATTTCAGAGATTGGGATTTAACAGGGTAAGTTTTTGAAATTCTTTTTTACTACATTTTAAGAATAGATTTTATGAGGCATCACAAATCACTGATATGATATTTTTCTGTCTTGTTCAGGCATGCTCATGCCGCCAATCCGTGAGACAAACAAGGTCTTGAACTGGGCATTAAGATTTGACGGTCTTTATACAAACCTCAAAAATGAGAAGTTTCTTTTTCTTGATCTTGATCCCAAGGTTTCACGTTTAAGCAGCCAAGAACAAGAATCTCGTTAAGATTCGTTAAGTGGATTATGCCATGCCAGGATCTTTATTATGCAGTGAATAATTGTTTTGGTATTGGCTTACACAGAATTGCAGCTGCGAAAATATGCATAATTTGTTTCGAAAGAATGTTTCGATAAGCTATTGAACTGCAGATCCATATTTCACTTTGTATATGCTCAGGTCACTCAAGCATTGAGATGGAAAATAAAGTAAAGCCTTTTTAAGATGTTTCTGTTTTTTTTTTTAATTTCAACATCGTCATATGTACGTTTGACATGATATATGCCTGTGGAATGTTTAATCTGCGAAGCTTTGACATTATCTTAAAAAGTGTGCTCTAAGGAATTTTTTTCTGCCTGTGAGTAGTTTAGTATATGCAATAATTCATGTGTTATAAAAGGCTTTCCGAACATTTTCTATCAAATATTTTTTACGTCCATACTATATGAGGCAGACTGGCATGGAGTATCCTTTGTGTATGTTTTGAGCTGCGTACTTTATTGGGACATCTTCAAATGGGTAGTTTCGTAGTGTCTAACAAGGTGAACAAAACATAACTCATTTGTTTTGTGATATCTAATGTTCTTGGGAACATGAGAAGGAACCCACTGTTTTCTGTAATTATTGTCCCAGTAATATTGGTCCTCTTTTGTCATGCGAAAGCTCTAACTTGACTACAACTCAAATGTCCTTATTTAGAAGCAGAGGGATTCATGTATGGTCTGGAATTCAAAGAGGACATGTTTCTTGATACAAAGACTGTGTGGGTAGTATTGGATCTGATCTTTCAAATATTTGCAGAGCCCATTATTAGCAAAAGATTGAAGCCATTAGTAGTTTGTGACATGCGTAATCGTTATCCAACTTTTACCAATTATTATGTGCGCCCTGGTATGTTTTATGTACTAAATGTTGGAATTGCAAATGTTTTAACTAAAATTTCGAAGAATTATTTAATGTTGCAGTTGGAATGGTGATATCTACACAGTGGAAGACCGACAGGATACATAGATGATAGTAATATAAGTTATGTAATATGATTTGTGGGATTATTTGACCATTTTAACTTGTAATTTTAAATCGACACAACAAGACTAAAGAGCTGAGCCTACGGGCCAGGGCGAGGATGTAGGATTTGGGGGCTAGCACCCAGCCGCCCAGGGTTCCAGCCGTCGCTCGGCTCCCCGTCAGGCACCTCTAAGCTATGCTTACGTTGATTACGTCCCGAAGATTGAGTGTATATATATATATTCCATTGCCTAAATGGCTCAGTGACCCTCCGGGCATATTATCCAGGACGAAATCTCTAGATTCCACCTTTGGCAATCCATATGTCTGTAGATATGTTTCACTTTCTATCTGTCAATGGCAACCTTGTGGCTTAAACGTGGGTGAGTGGCCTAACCCTTTCATGATGATGGAGATGCAGATGAATTCTAGTCGTAACCGGCTGAGACTTCACATTGGAAACTCATTGGATTATACTCCCCGATTCAGAGATGGGGATTTAAAAGGGTAAGTTCTGGGAATTCATTTCTTCTAAATTTTAGGAGTATTTTTTGGTGGACATCACAAATCATTGATATTAGATATCTATGTCTTGCTCATGCCGCAAATCCGTGGGACAAGCGAGGTCTTGAAGTGGGGATTAAGATTTGACGTTCTTTATACAAGCCTCAAAGATGAGAAGTTTCTTGATCTTGATCTTGATCCCAGGGTTTCATGTTTAAACAAGTCAAGAACAGGGATTTTAGTAGGATTCTTTAAATGGATTATGCCATGCTAGAATTTTGGTTATACATTGAAATAAATGTTTTCGATTTCGTTTACACAGAACGGCCGCAAATGCTGTGAAAATATGGTCAATTTGTATGAAAAGAATGTCTCAAGTTATTTTTCGCTTTGTATAAGATCAGGTCATTCAAACATTGAGATGGAAAAGAACGTCAAGGCTTTTATTTAAGATGTTACTGTTTCTTTTTTATTTCAACAGTGTCATGTGTATGTTCAATATAATATATGCCTGTGGAATGTTTAATCTACGTAAGGTTTGATATTATATCCAAAAATTGTGCTTTAAAGTAATTTTATCTGACTGATTGAACTCGAAAATCTATTGTAGTTTAGTATACACAATAATTCATGTACTATAAATCGTTTTCCCAACATTTTCTATCAAATAATTGTTACATCTAACCTATAATATCCTTCGTCTATGTTTTCGGCTGTGTTTTTTCGTCAAGCATCCTCCAATGGGAGTCTGATAAGAAGGTAGCTTTGTAGCGTCTTACAAAGTGAACAAACCATAACTCATTTGTATTGTGATATCTAAAATTTATAGAAACATTAGAAAGAACCTACTGTTTTCTTTAATTACTTTCCCAATAATATGTAGAATACTCCATTAAAATATTGGTCCTCTTTTTTTATACCGAAGCTCTAACTTGACTAAAAGCCAAATGTCTTTATCTAGAAGCAAAGGCATTCAAATATGGTCTCGATTTCAAAAAGGACATGTTTCTGGATACAACGTGAGTGTGGATATTATTCGGTCCTATTTTTCCACTCTTTGCAGAGGCCATTATTAGAAAAAGATTATAATTCCTTCTGTATCGAAATCATTACTATATAGATAAATAAATTTCTCATGCCTACTTTCAACACACACCCCTCCCCAAAGAAAACAAAACAAACAATTAGTTCAGCAGCAGAATAAAATTGTTACCATCCAACTTTTACCAATTAATGTGTGCCCTGATATATTTTATGTACTAAACGTTGGATTTGCTATTTTTTAAAATAAAATTTTGAAGAATTATTTAATGTTGCAGTTGGAAATGTAACATCTACACAGTGGAAGACAGACATGATACATAAATAAAATTATATAAATTATATGATATAATTTTTGGGATTGTTATCTAATTTAACCATTTTTACATAGACACAACCAAACTAAAGAGAAGTTGGTGTCCAAAAGGGACACTGACATTTATTTGATTTATAGAAAACAGCCTAAAACAGAGATTTTCAGATTACCTGAAACAGTTCGTAAATGTTAAATCTATAACGTGTATATTGATGAAGGCTTACAGAAAAGCCAGGGAAAAAAACAGATTAAATGCAAGTAAACAGCTGAGCTTATGTTTCTTATTAATAGTTTTTCTAATGAAAATTATATGTATTAATTAGAAGTTGTGAAATATTTTATAGGTTTTTTTTGGGTGTAAATATAAATTATTAATATTGCATTAAAATTAAACATAATCACGTATAATCATGTATTGTCAATTTTTACTAATCAATTTTTTTTGTTATTGTGTTGCTAAGAGACTTGTTGTAAGTTAATCTTAGCAGTTGCCCTCATGGTGCAATAAAAGCCGGAGGTGAAATGAAGTTTGTCTATTTTTGATTTGTTGTAAATATATATTGTTTTTTTTTTTGGGTTAAATGTTTGGGACTTTTTTAGTTGTGTTATGTAATTATCAATTTCTTTGGTTGGTTATATACAAATAATATATAAAATTTATAATTTTTTTATTTTACATGTTATATACTTTATATTAATATTAGTTTGTATAAATTTTATTTTAATAAAATATATCAATTTTTATAATATTTAAGATTGATTAGATTGTCAAAGCTGTAAAATCCATCATTTGTAACAATAGGTATGGATATCTTTATTTTATATTTTAGTTGTATACATAATTGATTACAAAAATGAAGTTCTTGTGAATGTTGTGGAAAGGGTAGTTCTTTCAATCTTTTCTCCTTTGATTTTCAGAGTTTTAAATATTTACTATTTTTTATTCTTGCAAAGCATTCATAGGTAAATGCAAGAGAGATGTACATATAATTGATTGCATGTACTCTTGATATGGTTGTGAATGTTAAGCCTTGATGCTCAATATCTCCAATGCCAATTGTTGCTTTATGGAGTGTCATTCACTGTGCTTTGTGTATTGTTAGTGCCCATGCCAATTTTATATCCATCTATCGATGATTATCTCATGTGATAGGAGAAACTAGCACATGTGTGGGATTCTTTGCATCACATGGGGGGCCTGAGTAATTATTGAATGCAACAACTGCATATATGGGTACGATGGGCAGCTTTGAATCTGAGATGTAAACAATGTCTACAATTTTTCTAATAGCTCCGCTAACCAATCTTGATTTCACCCATGGATTGGATGTTAGCATAATTTTTTGTTTCTTACATAGAAGCACAAGTAACTCAATTTGAGTGTCATTGTGTTTAGCTGTATTTATTTATCCTCTTTGTTCGACTCTACATAAAATAATTTGAATGATAGGTGATTTCAACATGTGTTTATTATGCAATATTGTTAATTCATTTGTTGGATATAAATGTGTAGAGCTTTTAAAAATTTCTTATTCTTTCAGAGGTATGGCTGATGTTATTCTAGATATGAGCATATTCCAATCTTCTTCTATTGGGCTTACATCTCTAAAGTTAGTTAACAAGTTCTTGAATCATTTTTTATTTTTTGACATCCCTGTTGGCAAAAATTTATTTCTAATGTAACAATTGTATCAAATGTGCACCATAATATGTGTCCAAATGATCTATCAGCATGCAATGGAATGTTATTTATAGGTGGGAGTTATCCTAGGTCTCCAATGAGTATAATCAAGCACCCTCCAAAGTATTTATTATTTAGTTGAGGAAATGCTTCACACAATCGATTATTTATCTAGCAAGCATGTTTGGCCCTATAAAGCTCATTTCTTCTTGGAAAGTTTTTAATGTTTGTCCCTCTACTACTTTCATTTCTTGGATAAGGATATGAAGTATTGCATGTAGTTTTGATGCATTTATGTTAAATGTTACTATGCCAATTGAAACAAGAAGAAGTAAGGGAGACCTGATGTTTCTTGGAAGCTTATCCAAGGTGTGGTTGATTATGCTTATCAAGAAGGATTTCCCTATCCCAATTATTCCTTATACAATCATTCAGAGTGGTGTACCCTTTGGTTCTTTTTTGGCATGTTGGTAAATTATGTTGAAGGCTATCTAATTAGTTTTTGATAACTCATATGATTGTGGCTTGTTGCTGCACTCAATGTTTTCATCTTTTGTAATTACAGATTGTGAATCTATGAATTTTTGTGTAGTTATGTGTAGGTTGAGTGGGTTATCTGAATGATTCCAGTTATGTATGTTGTCGAAGAAATAGAGTCCAAGCATGTCGATGTCATCTAGTTCAGGATTTCTAGATGAGTTTGTATGAGATATGCTTTCCCACTCATGTATTTCCTTGTCCTGTTCTAGATGTTCTTCTTTATCACTTTCTTCACTACTTGTTTCGAGATTGTTATTTTCTTCTATAGGTATTTGTTTAGTATGCCATGGATTTTGAAAATCTTTCATTTCTTCTAAATGCCTATTAATTTCTCCTTTATTTAGTCCAATATCTGCTACAATGTTGTGGAATGGTTTATAAATAAAGAGCTCTATCCAATAGAAATCCTCGTATATTGGTGATTCAATAGCAAGTTTGGAGAGGAAATGAGGGAATATATGAACAATTGATTGGTTTGGTTTCTTTTTCCATTGATTTCTTTTCCACTTATTATTATAAGACCATGTACAAGCAACCTC
>JARHVA010007051.1:340000-360000 GCA_037957365.1 Torreya grandis
AGGTAGATGAAAATGTCTAATTTATTTGTAATTTGTATGGGTGGTGCCCTATAAAATAAATTTGAGATGTGGTACTCATTAAATTAAAAATGTCTTACTTTCTACTTATAATATATTGTAAATATAAGATATAGAGTTTATTGAATTTGAATCTCAATCCATTTATACAATAATCAATTATTCAATAAAATTCAGGGTTGAGAAAAATAAATCAGAAATTACTTCTATGTTGTCTCTTTAATATAACATATTGGACACATAAATAAATAAGTAAAAATCTCACATAATATTTGAAAAATAGAAGAGGTAATATATTTATTTTTTAAATTTATATTTAGACACATAAATCAATTTGATTTGAATTGTTTTACATTTCAAATATTTTTTGCCCTATTTGGACATTGTGATTTGGACTTAAGATTAGGAACACGGATTCCATTTCAAGACAATATATGCTTAGATTAATATTTTAAAGCATCTTCAACTATATTGTAAATTAAGCTAAATCCTTTAGAATAGATTTTCTTACTTGTAAATCTTATAATGAAAACTATTTGAGGATCAATAATTGAGAAACATTCCATTAAGTCCTATTTTATAATAGTCATAGGAAGTTATTGCATTCTGTGATGCGCAATATGAATGATAAATTGTTTTCTATGAAAACTATCTTCTTTCTATAGTTGTTTGATGATCAAAGACCATGTTGGATTGTCCTTTGATAAAATAGTATTTTTTTGACTTCTAGTTGTCATGTTAGTCAAATATATCTAATTTAAAAATAGATAACATCACATAACAATATGAATACTATTAACATTAAATGTCAAGCATGAACAAAAATGGAATAAAAGTAAAGATATTATTAATAGTAAATCAAATGCTTATATGTAACTTTTCAAAAAATAAATCAGGGTTATTTTTGTATACATTAGACCGATCCAGTGTTAACTTGTGTTAAAAACATTTTGTGTACGTAGTCTAACATCTAATTGGGGATGTAGTGAGTTAGCATCATAAGATTCGTAGTCTATCCACTGAACTCATCTTCTCATACCAAATAAGGCATTTGCAAGTAGAGATTCCAATATGGCTAAATGCCCAAAGCAGTTGTCTAATGATTGTTTATATATTTAAAAAATTATAAAACAAAGTAATGGAAAGAACATTTCACATTTTAATAGATTATTTTTTGATTTTAAAAAAATATATATTTTGATATATTAATAGAAAAATACAAACTTTGAAACCAAAATTTGATAAAAACATTTCTCTAATTAAATAAGTTATTTTTTTCCCCACAATTCTTTACATTTTTGAAAGAATATATAATTTAGTACATTTGGAAAAAATTAAAAATTGAAAACTATATTTTTAACAATTTAATTTACATTTGATTTAAAAATAGGTAACATCACATAAGAATGTGAATACTATTAATATTAAAGGTCAAGAATATATAACTATTTAAAAAATAAATCAGGGTTGTTATTGTATATATTGGATTGATCTCTTGTTATCTTACTTTTTAAAAAAAAAATTGCATGCAGTTTAATGTCCAACTACGGACATGATGAGTTAGCTTCATAGGATTTAACATCCATCCGCTAAACTCATCTCCTGGTACTGAATACGACACTTAAAAGTATAGATATTAAGGTGACTAAATACCCAAACAATTATTCAATGATTATTTATATATTTAAAAGATTATAAAATTGGGAAAAAGTGTTTTTTTAATAACAATATAATATTTATTTCAAGTAATGGAAAGAGAATTTCACATTTTAATAGATCATTTTCTAAACTTTAAAAATAATACGTTTTGATATATTAATAAAAAAATACAAACTTTGAAACCAAACTTTGATAAAAACATCAGGGGGTTATTTATGTTGGTGCAGCACAAATACGAGTTTCAGCAAGGTAAATCCACAGTGGGCATAAATCTCTATAATAGATTGGTAATGGTAGTCACATTTTATGTAGATTGTTATGTGAAATATTCATGACACAAATACTTATAATTATATACTTAAGTTTTATAAACAAAAGTGAACATTGGATATAATATGGATGCTTATCTATGTGAATATGGGAAACAATTAAAATAAGATGAAAAGCCAAAATATACTTGATTATTATATAAAAAGTATGTTTAATAATAAATTTTAAAATATTTCCATTTAATGATAAGTGTGAAATATTTCTACGTAGACCATAAGCCACATAGTGGAATTCATAATGAAAAAATACTGGGCACCATGTAATGCAAGAGATCAAGCTATGTTACGGTCTCCATATTATGGATATATACCCCATAACAAATTTTTACAATATAAATGAAAACAAATTTTTACACAATTTAATTGACATTTCTCTAATTTTATTTATATAAGGTGTTGGTGTTAACTCACACTCGGACTAAAGATGGACTGGTCCGAGAGGGACCAGTAGCTCAATGGTAGAGCACTCCAGCAGCGTTGGATGGTCTTAGGTTCGAGTCATGGACCAGCTACGACTCGAACCTAGGACCATCCACCGCTGCTGGAGTGCTCTACCACTGAGCTACTGGTCCCTCTTGAACCAGTCCAACATCAACATAAGGCATGTATATAATATTTTAATAATATTAAAAATATTAAATTATTTAATTATATTATAATTTGTTTTAATAAAATTATTATATATTTTAAATATAGATTTTTTTCATTTAAATATTGATATATTATAAATTTTATATAATATATAAAACAAATATATTATACTATTTAATATTTATATATCCAATATAATATTTTTTTTTATATATAAAATAAATATATTATAATATATTAAATTTATATATACTATACAAATTTGTAAATCTTTTTAGACTAAACAAATAATTTAAGTGAATGATCAATAAAAAATCGAATATTAATTATTACCATTAAAAAACATTCAATCGAAACTGCAACAAACCTAAACATAATTTATTATATTATTTTATATTAAAACTAAATGAGTAGTGATTAACCTTCTCATTGAACCCACTCGACCCATGTTTCTTATAATCTGAGGAGAACATAAAAACATAAGAATCTAAACAACTAAATAAACACAAATAAGAATCTAAACATTGAAAGAAAATAAAAAAATTAATAGGGGAAACACACTCACTGCGAGCATGTGGAGGGCATATAATATTTTACGGAGATTAATTATTCACCGACATAGCAATCCACTCCCATTGGCCAGACCACCTACACTCTAATGGCCTCATAATGAAGCGCCACAGTTCCATGGAGAGGTCATCACATGCAGAGGAACGTTTTTTCCATTCCTACCCATATTAAATTTCTCCATTTACACCCATTGAATCCATTAGCTGGGGGTTCCGATTTTTAGTCATACCATACTATTTAATGTAAAGCAATTTGTTTGCAAATTTTATTGTCATTTTGGGTGAAATTATTTCAAAGATTTTATTTGTACATGAAATGTTTCTTTTTTTTTGGTTTTGTTTTAAGTGTTAATTACAATCAAACGAATTTCCTACTCATGTAGGATTTTTTTTTTTTTTTTTTAATTAATTTGTATAATTTAATACTACTAAAATTCCAGCTACATATAAAATACTACAGGGTTCAAAATGAACCTACCTTAGCATTTGTTAATTTAAATATATAATTAAATTTAATGCTAGTTTTGTTTTAGTATTTATTTTATTAAATAAATATATATAATTTCTTTTGATGGTCATGCACGGTTGTATGGAACTGATTGAGAATTGTGAACAGAGGCATAATAGGGTAGCTGGTGAAACTGTATAAAGAAATAGAAATGGGGAAAACAGAAATGTTGAAAGACCCTTCAGCCTTTACACAGTTGGTCTGCTCTCTTCCAGGTTGAATGCATTTTCTAGAACTGTTATAGACAATATAAGGACCATTAGCCACTTGAAAATATTTGAAAACTTTTTTTTAAAACATTTTTAATTATTAATGTGTATTTTATTTTTAATTTATTTTAAAATATTATATCTTTCTGAATTGAAAATATATATAAATCTTTCATACATGTCGAAAAAGAGACATACCTTATTACAAAGCAGATTTTTGGAAAGAAAAATTCAAAAACTGATCATTTACTCTCACTCTAATTATGCATCAATATTACATTACAATCTTATTCTGAAATAAAACAATAACAAATATATTTAAAATACCTACTGCTGGTTAACGGGATTCAATGTTTTGCAGCATGTTTTACAGCTGATTAAATCCCATTTTTACCAAAAGAAAAAAGATTGGGAAGCAGGGGTAATGGTAGCTACCGGATATAATCGACACTTTCTAGAGGACAATAGGCACATTCTTGTCCAGTCACATGCAGTTTAAGCCTCTATGCCATGCACCTGCTTGCTCAGGAGGTAGCCATGTCTCATCTGTCAGCAGTTGATTGCCTTGAAATAACACATTTGGATTGTTGTTTTTTGTGAGATGAATCTTACGGCTTTGCCCCTCTATAATAAGCATCCGGCTTAATTATAAGTATATTGATGTAATTAAATTTTAATCTTACGTATTAAATTTAATTACTAAATTTATTCGAGAAGATATATTATAAGCTATAAATTCTTAACAAAGAATGAAGATTGAATAATTTTATTGTTAAAATTTGGTAGACTCAAATAAAATATTTACATTTAAGCATAAACTATAGTGATGTGTAGAATATATTTTTTAATTTTATGTTTTGGACTACTTTTTATTTTTTAAATAAAATTATTTTGAAAATAAATAAATAATAATTTAAAAGATATATAATATGTATAAATAAAATAAAAGATAATAATTATATTAAATGAAATTTGATTAATTAAAATTATTTGTTTAATTTATTTATATAATAATTATTAGAATGTTTTATAATGATTAATTATTAAAAAATAATAAACACAATATTACATAATAAAGTGATGGGTTGGATATAATTGTTGATTTCATACATTCAAGTATGATTATAAACATCTATTTATTATCAATATTTTGATATAAGAAATTAATAAATAATTATTTTATATACTAAAGAAATCATCACAAAATCTAGTCAAGGAATGACAATGAAAATAAGATTTTTAGTATGTAAAGATTGTGTAGGATTTGAAATTGAATTGGATTTTATTTTTAATTTGATTATAATAAGTAAAATATGATAATAAAATTGGATTTCTTAAATATATGTAACGTTTTGTTTCTAAATTTTATAAAATAAAATCAAAAAAATCAAAAATATAATTTTAACAAAAATATAAAAAAATTCACATTAAATAAATTTCTATAGTATAGATAAAACATATATTTAATTAACTAGAATATCTTGAGGTCCACTGAGACTTTTTAAAACTATGTACTAGACTAAGTTTGTAGAGAAGAGGGTTAAAATAACAAATAAAAACTCATTTGTTTTATGTTTCACTTGTTTATTTATTTTACGTATTAGTTAGAAATTTTAAGTTTTTAGCTTTTTTGTACGTTTAGTTTTTGTCATTGAGCTGCATGGTCTTTTTAAAGCATTGTGACCATCATTTTTTTCAATGGAGTAATATACAATATATTTTATGGTTTCCACTTAATTAAATTTTTTGTTTTGTGTTTAGCAATTAGTTTATTTTTTTTATCAGAATTTTTTTCTCTATTGTGTAAAATAATTTTTTTTATTACAATCTGGGTGTTATTTATAACATAGTGCTATTAGAGCCACATATATGACAATGACTAATAGTAATGTATTACAACTTCAAAAATGAGATTTTTTTATAGTATTGGAGTCTTCAGATGAAGACTCTTTCCAGGTCTCAATAAATATGTGATTTGGTAGACAAGATATTTATAGAACATGTTAATGCAATAGCCTTGGCTACCCTTTGAAAGGTCTCAATAAATATGTGATTTGGTAGACAAGATATTTATAGAACATGTTAATGCAATAGCCTTGGCTACCCTTACACATGTTGAACAAGATCTATTGAAACACAATCAAAATAAGGATCAAAAGGCACTTCTTTTCATCATGCAAGGAGTTGAAGAGACAATCTTCCCAAGGATTGTAGCTACAACAAAGTCAAAGAATGAATGTGATATACTTAATAATTCATTTCAAGGTATGAATCTTGTAAGAGTTGTACATTGTAAATGTTAATAAAATATTTTAAATGTTTACAGTTGAATGATGCATAAAGTATGGGATATTTTTTCACTTGCACAAGAGGAATAGTAAATAAAATCAAAATGAATGGTGAAAACATAGAAAAAAATATTTTTGAAAATATCTTTAGGATCCTTCCTACCAAATATGATATAACAGTGATAGTGATTGAAGAATCAAAAGATTTGTCAACTTTAACAACTGATGAGCTCATGGGTTCCCTCTACACACATGGGTATAAACTGAATAAATCATCATAGCTATCATTGGAGTGAACCTTAAAAATCAAGGCAACAATTATAGATAAAGAATTAGAATTAAGATCATCTAATTCACAAAGAGGCAGAGGAAGAAATCAAAGAAGTAGAGGAGGTCATTTTCAACAAAGAGATCAAAGTCAAAGAAGTTCTAGATGTAGTTATGAAGAATGGAGTAATAATACATAAGCTAAAGGAACATGAATTATAATGTATCAAAAAAGAGGAAGAGTATATCATAGATACGATAAATTTAATATTCAATGTTATTACTATCAAGATTTTGGTCATTATGCTAATGAATGTAGAAGAAATATATTTGATCAGAATAACCAAGGAGCTCAATATGTAAATCAAGGTGAAAATATAGGTGAATTTGTTTTATTGACATGCAACACAAATTAAGAAAATTATAATGATATATGGTACTTTGATAGTGGGTGCAACAATCAAATGACAAGAAATAAAGATCTAATCTATGATTTGGATGAAACCATCAAGAAACAGGTGAATATGGGAAATAACACAACCACACCTACTATGGGTAAAGGGAAGATAAGATTTAGAAACCAAGCAAGGAGATAATAAGTACATTGCATATGTATTCTATGTACTAGGTTTAAAACCTAATTTCATGTGTAGGACAAATTTTACAGAATGGGAACATTATAAAATTCAAAAAATAGAGCATGTGTAATTGTTAATAGATAGAATAGGTTGATTGAAAATGTTCCCATCAATAAAAAAAATGTTTCCACTATAAAATCATAAGAATATGTGGTTCTATTGAAAATGGGATTAAGCGATAGTTAACAACAAGGTATACACCCCATCAAAATGGTGTAGTAGAGAAGAATAATATGACAATTATGGAAATGATAAGGATAACGTTGAAAGTACAAAATATGCAAATAGAATTTTAGACTGATGTAATTTGTTATACAACTTAAATTTTAAATAGATGTCCTAAAAAAAAGTATGTGCCATGACACCTAAAGAAGCATGGAGAAGTTATAAACCTAGTGTATATCATTCACATGCACATATTCCAAATCAATCCATAAAAGAGTTAGATGATAGAGTATAAAACAACATTTTTCTTGGCTATAGTGATGTTTCCAAATATTACAGGGTGTACGATCTAGTGACATAGAAGTTAATTATTAATAGAGATGTCAAGTTCTTAAAAAATCAAGCATGGAATTGAGAATAAAAATTAAATAACTCATGAGAAACATTGAAAATAAAGGCAACAATATTTAACATTCAGCTCCAAGTAGTAGAGTAGGAGCTAGTACTATCCTAATCCAACCTTCCTCCACTCGTAGTGGTCTTTCATCATCATGATATCATACTTCTTAAAAATCTATTTTAAAATCACAAGAAAATAGAATACAAAAGACAAGGATCTTGTATGATCTATATAAGGGTAAAATAGAGGTCAATGAATAAATTTATCATTTTGTATTCTTTTCTCATTCTAATCAAATTATTTTTAAAGAAGTAGAAATGATGAAAAGTGGGTAAAAGTAATGGAAGTGGAAATTTCATCAATATAAAAGAATCAAACCTAGGAGTTTTAATACTTCCCACAAACCAAACAAGCTACTACAATAGAGTGGGTATATAAAACCAATTCCAATCAACAAGGTAACATTGACAAGTATAAAGCCAGGTTGGTAGCCAAAATCCTTAAAAAACTCAGGCATAGACTATAATGAAGATTTTGCACAAGTGGAAATGATGGATACCATCAGAATGGTCATTGAACTAGTAGCCCAAAAAAGATGGAAGATATTGCATATGGATGTTAAATCTATATTCCTAAATTGAGTTTTGAAGGAAGTCATCTAAATAGAATAGCCACTAGGATTTGAAGTTAAAGGACAAGAAGGTAAAATGCTCAAACTCAAAACGACATTATATGGATTGAAACCAGAATGTAGAGTGTGGTATAGTTTAATTGATTATTACCTTGAAAAGAATGCTTTAATAAAATTTCCTTTTGATCACACTCTTTTTATTAAGAAAAATCAACAAGGAAAAATGATGAAAGTTTGTTTCTAAGTCGATGATTTGATTTATACTAGAATTAGTGAAGGCATCCTTGAAGAATTTTCAAGATTGAAATGTCTAACTAAGGAATGATGTATTATTTTATTGGTATAGATGTTTTAAAAACTAGTGATGGTATTTTAATATCTTAGAGGAAGTATGCCCTTTAAATTATAAAGAGATTATATGGGTGTGAATTTGAGTAAGGAAGATGACTGTAGAAGAATTGATCCTACTTTATACAAAAGCTTAGTAGGAAGTTTGATGTATTTAACAATTAGGGCTAATTTAATGTTTATTGTAAGCTTGATTAGAAGATTCATGGAGGATCGCAAACACATATTTTTAAAAGGGTAAAAATTCACTTTGATATGTAAATGGAACAATTAATGATAGAATATTTTATGACAAGATAGATCAGTGAAATCTTGTTGGATACACTAATAGCAATTGGGTATGAAACATTGATGATAGAAAAAATAATTCTAGATTTGTATTTCATCTTGGATCATATGCAGTTTCATAGTAATTAAAGAAGCAACCTATTATTGAATTGTGTATTGGAGAGGCAGAATATATAGCAATAACTTTAATAGGCTCTCATACGGTTTGGTTGAGAATGGCACTTTGAGAATTGATGCATTCACAAAAAGAAGAAACATTTATATTTTTGGTAATAATTCAATAATCACATTGTTAAAAAATACAATAATTTATGTTAGAAGCAAACATATGGATATAAAATTTTATTTCATTAGAGAATTAGAAAAATATAAAGAAATAAAATTGGTGTATTGTAGATCCAAGGAGAAAATTATTGATATTTTTATAAAGACATTGAAAGAACAAGATTCGAAAATATTGAAGATATGTGTGAGAATGAGAAATTACAAAAATCAAATTTTAGGGACTGTGTTAAAAAAATTGACTTATTTTATGTTTTTAATATTTTTTAAATTTTCGTATTATGCTTTTGGTTTTGGTTTTTAGTTGTTTTTTCTAAGTTTAGTTTTTGTTCTTGAAGCGCAAGGTCTTCTTAAACCATTGTGATAATAAATGTTTTAAATGGAATAATATAGAATATATTTTATGATCTTTGCTCCATTAAAAATTATATTGTATGTTCAACAATTAGTCTATTTTTACTCTTTCTATCAAAATTTTTGTTTGTCTTGTATAAGATAGAATTTTTGACAACAATCTGGGTGTTATTTACAAAAAAAAGGGTGGAGCATGAATGTCAAGGGAAGAGGTATTTTTCTATTTTATAAAATGCTCTATTTAAAGAAGTTGATGCATTGTCTATGCACTTCTATTCATAATTATCATCAGTGTTATCGAACATAAACTCAAAATGAATAGAAAATTTAGCTCTTTCTCATACTCGATAAGGGTTTAAAGAGACAAGAAGGGAGACTAGAGGAGCTATTTCTAGTTCGCTTATTTCTACCCATAGTCGACAATAATTGACTCAAAAAAAAAACCGAAATGAACTTATCTTTACATTTGACATTATGACTAGTTCCCTAGTGTCACAATCACTTTGTTGGAAACTGCTAATAGTACTTATGGTTATATAGGTAGAAAATAACCAAATTGAAAGGCCCAAGGGGGCAACAAATAGAGAACAAAAGATTGAAATAGAGCAGTGGAGAGTAAGTTAGAAAATGGCAGATTTTTATCTTGTTAAAATGATTTAACACACCTATTACATAAATAAAATCTTATAACTACTATTGTTTGCATATGAAATACAATAAACATCAAAATAAGGCTTTTGTTAACTACTGGTGATTTTTTTTCTCTTTTGCTATAGACTATGATCAATTCCCTTTGCTCAATTCTCATAGGGTGATGTTTTGTTCTCTTTTTCTACTGTCTCTCCTTGTTATGGGCCACTCTATTTTCCCCTATTCTTTTCCTACAGGCTATTGTTGTATTCTCTACCCTATTATTATGTTGGATTTGAATGCGTTATACATAATTTGTCTCTCTCTAAATACTCACCCACTCCATAGATTTTCCCCTAAAATAGTCAAAATAGGCTCTAAAATTCAAATTTAAAAGGGTGGATTTAACTCCTATAGATGTCATACTCTATAGGTGGCTACAGAAAGTCAAAATAACATTATTTTAACACTACCCCTTGTTTTTGACCTCCTACCATGGTCAGCAGGACTTTTCTTCATCTTCAAAACCTCCTTATAGCTTTTATTTAACTTTCTAAATGCTTCTTCACTTTTTTTTACATATCTAGAGATTTTTTACTAATGTCTATAGCTTTGTTGATAAAGTTTATAGCTAGACTATTGAAATTTGTAGCTGCCCTACCAAAATCTATAGTTGGACTGTAATCCCTAGCTACCCTACCAAAATCTATAGATGGATTGATGAAATCCATAGCTGGATTGTAAAAATAAGTGCTTGGATTGAAATCTATAGCTTGACCAATGAAATCCATAGCTAGACTGTTGAAATCTGTAGTTGCCCTGATGTAATTTTTATCTCTTTTGTAGGGGTCTAGAGTTATGTTGTTTGAGATCGTAGCTCTATTATAAGAATCCAAAACTAACATAAAACTTTGTAGGGTTAATGCTACTACATTTTTGATCCCTAATATTCCTATTAGATGCATGAATGTGTCTTTAGATAAAATCTTAGTGAAAATATTAGCTAGCTATTGATCTTACTTATAAAATCTAAGTTGTATGACATGATTTTCAAATAGCTCATAAATAAAGTGATACCTGAATGAAATGTGTTTACTCCTACCATGAAATACAAGGTTATTTGATAATTCTATCGATGATACATTGTCACAATAAACCATAGAAGTTATTTGTTTTTCCTTATGCAAATCATAAAATATCATTCTCAATGATATAGCCTAACATGATACTATATTGGCTACTATGTACTTCACTTAAAATACAAAAAGTGACACTATGGGTTGTTTCTTTAAATTTCAAGATATAGATCTTGACCCAAGATGAAATACATACACTCAAGTGCTCTTTCAATCATCAAGGCTACCTACCCAATCATTATTCATGTAACCAACAAGCTAAAACTCATCCGCTACTACATACAAAACACCACAATCTCTTGTTCCATTCAAGTACATCAATATCCTCTTACCCACTTGCCAATGTGTATCCTTTGGAATCTCCAAAAATATTGATATGAGGTTGATTGCATACATAAGATCTGACCTTATTGTATTTAAATACATTGGGCTTCCCACTAGGATCCTATAGCATGTGGGGTCTACATTATTGCTACAATCATCTTTCACAACTTCAAGCTTGTCTTGACTAGATTGAATATAGCCTTGTTGTCCATCATCTTGAACTTCTCTTATATCTCTTTTCAATACTTAGTTTGGCATATGAATATACTTTCATCCATTTGTTTGACTTCTATCCCATGAAAATACTTCAAGAAGCCCAAATCAGTCATTTCAAACTCATTTTTCATGACTATTTTGAAATTTTCAATGGAATGATTTATATTACCAGTGAATATTAGATCATTCACATACAATAAAACAATCATCATACCATATTTTCATGCTTTGATGTATATTTTGAGCTCAATTATGCTTTTGCTAAAATTGTTGCTCAACAAGTATGAGCGTATATGGTAGTACTATGATCTTGGGGCTTGCTTGAGCCCATACAACACCTTTTTCAGCATATACACTTTTTTTTCATGCTTGACAATCTCATACCTAGGTGCTTGTCCCACATAGACATCTTATTCTAACACTTCATTCAAAAATGCTAACTTCACATCCATATGATACACCTTCAACTTTTGTTGGTAAAAAATGGCTATGATTATCCATACTATTTCTAGCCTTTCTATGAGTGAAAATGTTTATTTTTAATCACATATGGGCCTTTGATTGTTTCCCTTCACCACTATCCTTGCCTTATAACTCTATATATTGCCATCAGGACTAGTTTTTTTCTTGTATACCCATCTCCTTGACCTCCATGATGGCTGATTCCATTAGATGAATCAACCCTATCTAAAATAGGGGTCCAACTTGGTGTATTAGTGGCTTTACTACCTACTATTTTAATTCAATGAAGGCTACACTAGCCTTTATTTCAACATGCTTTTCTTCTTATCTCTCTTCCTGAGATTCATGCTTAATGAATTGAACATCTCAGATGAGTATGAGCTCTTTAATGATGGTATTGTAAAAATGTTATACCTTTGATTGGTCACTATACCCTATAAATATACACTTCTCACCTTTTTCATCCCACTTCATTATTCTTTGCTTGGGCATGTGTGCATATGTTACATGATCAAACACTCTAAGGTGTTCTACACTTGGCTTCTGATGGCTCCATGCTTCTTGAGGGATTATATCCCTTACACTCATCATTGAACATATATTCAATAATTATATGACTATTTCTATAGACCTAGCCCAAAAATAATTAGGTAAAGCTTTTTCCTTTAACATGCTCCTTGCCATCTCTTAGAAGGTCATATTCTTCCTCTTAGCCACACAATTTTGTTATAGTGAATAACTGGCTATAAATTGTTTCTTTATGCTATGATCCTTACAAAAATTCATGTACTCATTATAGATATACTCTTCCCCACTATCTATCCTTAAAATCTTGATGTAGTGGCCACTTTGCTTCTACACCATGTCCTTGAATTGCTTGAAGTTATCGAATGCTTCATATTTGTTCTTCAATAAGTACACCCATATATTTTGTCTATAGTCATCTATGAATGCCATGAAGTAGACATTCTTGGATATGAAGGGGGTATTCATTAGACCACCCAATTCTAAATGTATCAACTATAAAGGAGCTCTATCTCTCTATGTGTTATGCATGGGAAATGCATTCCTATGTTGCTTCTGTAATATGCATCCATCACACACCTTCTTTGGTTGTTCTATAAGGGGAAAGCCCTTTACAATGTGCTTTTTATGAATAAGGTTCATCCCTCCAAACCTCAAATGCTTGTACCTAAGATGCCATAGAGTATGTTCATCTACTATCACTATTTTGAATGTTGATATGAGCTCACATTACATTCTCAATGGAAACATTCAATTGGTTGTCATATTGACTATTATAATCTGCCTATTATATCCAATCCTATTAAAGATGATACACCCACTATTCTCAAATCTGAACTTATACCTCTTTTTTACAAGATGCCTTATGCTGATAAGGTTATATTTCACCCCGGGTACATAGTAAACATCATGAATTTACATTTTATCACCTTTCTTGGTTTGGATTGAAATCTTGCCCATGCTCATGATAAGAGCCTTATCATTTTTTCCCATCTTCACTTTTTAATTTATTATCTAATCTATGTGGTTAAACATCTCTTTGTTCTAACTGATGTGGTTGCTACAACCACTATTCGAATATCATGATTCTTTGCCACTTTGCTCAAAAATGTTACATGTTATAAATAAGCTTTCACTTTTCTCATTCCTATAGGGCTAAACCTCTTGTGTATGTGAGAAATTAGAATTATTCCCAGTCATGTCATACCCCTTTATACACTCACTAGCATAGTGTTCATATTTCATGTAATAAAATCATTGGACACTAGATTTATCATAGCTTTGTGTAGATCCACCTCTAAAATTAATGATGCTCCTTCCTCTTCCTCTTCCATAGTACTCTTGATGTCTATGTCTTCTACCTTCTTGACTATAGTAATTTATTCCTCTACCTCTATTATTTGACCCTCTCTCCCTTCCTTTCAAATTGACATTTTTTTTTAATGCCTACTCATGGAAAGAGGTGGATGACCTATTCATTATTTGTTCATGGGTTTTCAAAGAACCCATTAGCTCTTCAAATATCATTTTCTTCAAACGCTTTGATTATTCTATGGTAACCACTATAGGATCGAATCTAATTTGAAGGATACTCAACACATTCTCAATGATCTTATGATATTAAAGGTTGTCACCACATATCTTTATTTGATTGACAATGTTCATTGTCCTTGTGAAAAAGTCATTGATAGAATCATTCTCCTTCATTTGTAGGGTCTCATAGTTCATCCCTAAGAGCTGCAACTTGACAAGATTCACCTTGTCACTCCCTTGATATGAATTCTTCAAAATATTCCATGATTTATTGGAATGGATAACTGCTACTATCCTAGGAAAAATTGCATCAGCCAATGTCATTTGTATATAGCTAAGTGCTTTGGCATCTTTCCTCCTATTCTTCTTCAACACATTCCTTTGTGCTTGAGTTAAGGTATTTGAGGCTGCAATGTCTGCAACTTCATTTTACCCAAATTTAACTAACTCCCATAGATTTTGAGAGTTGAATATTATTTTCATTTTCATGCTCCACACATCCTAGTTTTTCCCATCAAACATTGGGGGCTACTACCATGACCCTAAACATCCTACGACCATGTCTAAATGGACTCACAAGTTGTCTACCCTTCACCTATGGCATCTAATAATACTTTTTGGAAAATTATAATGTTACTAATGGTTAAATAGGGAAAAATAACAAAATTAAAAGGCCTAGAGGGGCATCAAAAAAAGAACGATAGATTGAAATAAAAGAGTAGAGAGTAAGGGAAAAAATGGCAGATTTGGATATTTTTAAAATTATTTAACACACCTATCATGTCAATAATATATTACATCTACTGTTGTTTGCAAATGACATAAAATAAAAATTAAAAGAAGGCTTTTAAACAAACAACAATAGATTAAAATAGAAGAGTAGAGAGTAAGGGAGAAAATCATAGATTTGGATCTTATTAAAATTATTTAACACACATATTATTTATAAAAATATTATAGCTACTGTTGTTTGCAAATGACATATAATAAACATTAAAAAAGGGCTTTCCTTAACTATTGGTGCTTTGTTTTCTATTTTTATATAGACTATGCTCAATTCCCTATGCTCACTTCTTACAAGATGCTGTTGTGTTCTATTTTTCTACTCTCTCTCCTTACTATGGGCTACCTTGTTTTCCCCTATTATTTTCCTATAGGCTACTATTGTATTCTCTACCATGTTGCTTCATTGGAATTGAATGCCTTTTTACATAATTCTTATCTCTCTCTAACTACTCACCTACTATATAGATTTTCCCCCAAAACAAGTCAAAATGGTCTCCAAAATGCATATTTGAAAGGTTATATTTAATTCCAAAAGCTATTATACTTTGTATGTGGTTTTATGAAGTCAAAATAACATTATTCTAACATACTTCACTAGCCAGACTATGCATTTGAATTCACATAGGTTTGTGTTATAAACTCAATGGATAGATTTATACCTCAAACATTGACCAATCCACAATGTCATGAATTTTTGAATTTCCTTAGCTTTCTAAGTCTCTATATGAGGTCTTCAAGATGGAGTTAAAAATCAGATTATAGGAATGTTAGGGGATGCCTATTTTAATGGTAATACTATTTAGTGTTTTTTTTAAGGATAGTTTTAGACTAAGGTTGAATAAAGTATTAAACTTTTATTTGAATATGTATACATTCCATTCAAGTCTCCAAATCTCATTTTTGGGATATCGGTAATGTTTATGGGGCATGTCACCATTCTTTATTAAAAAATTCTAAATAGAAATATAAAATTGGTTAAATTTCAATGGTGTTAAGCCAATGATTTTGTTCAATTTTTGACATGTTTATATTTTTTTATTTTAAAAAAGTGTTATAATTATTTTGAGGTAATATGATCCTAATATAATGATAAAACATTATAAGTGCTATCAGTGTCAAATTTAGTTTGCAAATAACTCTCAAACATACATATCAAAATAACATGATGCTGATGTCCACAAATATGTAATATGATATTGGTAGAATGATAAAAATAATTAGAAGTACTATCATAGTGTCAATTATGGAGAAATAAAAAATTACATTCCACACATATTCACGCATCTACCCACACACACATACAAAGGAACTGTGTTTCTCAATTATTGATATTGGGTTTTTATTAACATGTTTTTCATTGTGCTTTGGTTTTATTATGCCTTATTCTCATGAGTTGCCATTTTTTATGCCCTTATCCCTTGTTATCCTTTATTGTTCTTCCTCATTTCTAATTAGTACCATATTTTGGCAGTGGGATTGTTGTATTGAATTATACATCATACAATTATATGGAACTAGGACCATACTATGTACAGTTATAGGACAAGCCATTATGACCCTTATTTTCAATATTCTATGCATTATGTTTCCAATTTTTCATATTTTTCAATTTATCACATGTCAATACACTCATCAACTAGTTATTAATTTTAATTTGAGAAGTCTATAAATACATTGGTCCATTAGCATGTAGATAACATGTGATGAATGAGTCATGAGTAAATTTTAAAATTAAGAGTCAAACATTTATTGTAGATATATATATTTTGAAAGTGTTAGGGAAGAACTCAAACATTTAAAACAAATATGAAACATTTTATTTTATTATTATACTTCTTCATTCTAACACAATAAGTCATTTGGGATTAGGGATTACAACAACAAATTTTTTGTTTAAGTACTTTGAATATTCTTTTCTATTTTCTTATTATTAGTAAATGTTTTTGAGCTAGATATATGAACTATAATCAAGGGTTTTAACAAGTCCCACAACATATTTACAATGAAATAAGGATAATACATTGAAATCTCTCATTTATCACCTCAACCAATAGATAAAAAGGATAATACAAACATCAAAATCACTAAAAACTACAAATAAATAGTAGAAAAGTAAAAAAATAAAATATTCCCTAAAACCCTCCATACGATTTTCCTTTTTAGGACTAAGGATCATGTTCATAGGTTCCAATCCCTTCTATCCCTTCACCTTCTTTTTGGTACTGATCATTGTCTAATAACCACCTCGCTCATCTTTAGGAAAGATTGGGATGGTAAATTCTAAGGCACTAGCTAATTGGATATTCTTTACTGCAACCCAAGCAATAACCTTCTCTATACTCTCAAGGTATTCTAAAGCCAATTCAAAATTTGACAATGATCTATGTGAATCAAGTTCCTTATCCTCAGATGAAGACTCCTCACAAGGATCATTATTTTTATAGACTTGGTTTGAAACATAAATTGGTGTTTGTAGAACCTCACTTGCATTATCTAGGTTCATATCCTCTTTTGGAATACTTTAAATATCCATTTCAAAAATAATATTCTTAGGGAGGGCATTATTCCAAAAGGATATCTTATTATCACACTTAAGAGTATTTCAAGAAGTGACCAAATGCCTTGTTTTAAAATAGGTTATGCCCATGAAAGGTAGACTCTCATAATGAAGAGGTTGCTTACAATTTCGGTCTTGAACATTCAAATCAATAAATTTAGGGAGATCTTTATAAACTTTTAGATTAACCAAGATCCATGAGACAATAATATGAAAGAGATACCTTGATTCCACAAATAATTACATGTGGCTTTAAAGTAGAAATCTACCCAAAATTTAAAGGGTAAAAAAGGCAATCTCACCCAAATCACTCTCACATTCAAGGCAACTATTTGAGGGTCAAAGGACAAAAATGAAGGTTTGAAAGTGAGATTTCTCTTATTCCAAGACCAAATGGTATTCTAAAACACCTCATTTAAATATTCTACAAGATCACGAAGAATAATAAAAGCCCTTTTGCACATGGGAAAATTCTCATGTTACATTCCATCAAAGACAACCAATTCAAAGTAATCCACTTATTAAGATTGGGAAGAGCCAATCGTAGGTTAAAAATTTGACAAATCATCCCTAAGATTGATAGGTCTTGTTCCCTTTCTAGTAAATCTTGTAGTTGTTCCTCCTCAAAATAAAAATATGGATTTTATTGGTAAAATGTGAATAGTTTGAATAGATTTCCCTTAGAGACAACATCAATATAACCTTTTCTTGATAGGGATTCAATGTACGAGGTTTGCTTCTTCTTTCTCACCTTCATCCCTATTAGCAAGTTTTGAATTGTTCCAAGCACCATCCATTTTTCATTCCCACTCTATGTATATGCATTTCTACCATGGGCTATAATGATTCCATTCTCTCTTTCCTCTTCTACTATCTTATCCTTTCTAGTCATCCTTTGGTCATTTAATGGATAGCTACAACCTATCCCTTTCCCCTCTTTAGCCACTACCTTCAATAAATCCCTTGTTTTGACCTCTAAATTTTTTTTTATTTCATAGTAGTAGATCTATCAACAATAATTATCTAGCCTCTCACTTCTTTGTCACTCCAATATCCACCAAAAAATCAACATAGTGACCTATTTTTGCCAATTATACCCCCTCTTCACTATAATTTCCATCATAAACCCAAACACATTTCTTTTCCATTTTTATTTACACATGAAATTAATAATAATGAAGAGACAACACAAGGAATTCATTAATTTCCCCATTTTTATGGCTTTGTGATGAGTAGTTAAACTTGTGAATAATTAGATCAATTTATTGAAGGTCTATACACAATTTAAGAATAGTGAGAATGGTTCTTAGAGAACCATAGTAGGAGAAAATGGTCACAAAGTATAATTTCATTAATTAATATGTGTTAGAACCATTACATAATGGTTCAAGTAGTTGGTACTAATGTTTTTAAGAGTGTCCACTCTATAAAATTGTCTACATTGATATATAGATTTCTTAGTTTTGTTAGAGTCATATTTTGGACATTTTTTTGGTGTTTCTTTGGGAATAACATCCATAGATTGAAAAAAAATCAAATATTCTATTAAAACCACCTCTTTTCACTTTTTTTTTGGTTGATTATATAATTTTTTTTTTTGCAATTACATCTATTTTTTTTTTAATTTACTCCAAAGGAATTTTTAATGGGGTGATAACCTAGAAGATTCATTTCAAATAGGAGAAAACATAAGATAATTTATTTACATGAAATTAAACAATACCACATGTTTAGAAATATTAGATACACCCTATTTTTTTAGATTTTTTATGCATGATTAGGTAATGATACGTGAAGGTAAAAAAGGTTTTATCTTAAAGCCTAAGAAATGATAGAAACACATATTTTGAAGGCTAAAATATATGATGAATATAAAACAAAAATTGTAACATGAAAATAATTTTGATTTTACTTATCTACACCTATGATAAATTGCATATGAGCTACACATCAAGGTTTGAAATCATCACATACGAGCTATATTTGACCAATTTATTTTTTGTTTGACATTTATTATTGAATTGAGATCCTCAAATGAAGATACAAAAATATTTTAGGATTTAAGTGAAATAAATAATTTATCAAGAAATTAATTTTAGCTCTATTCCCTAGCATATTATATAAAAGAAACATCAATCCATTCTTAGCCCACACCCCACAACATATAACCCTACTAGAGATTTACCAGGTAAAAACAATAATGCAGGTAAAGTCAAAATGGGGTAAAGTGTCATGAGAGGCTAGTTCCTTAAACTTAAATAAATAATGAAAACAATAAATAGTTCAT
>JARHVA010007051.1:365000-452500 GCA_037957365.1 Torreya grandis
ATTGATTAACTAGTAGTCAACTTGTGTTGATCATTTACATAAGTTGGACACCTATCTTGTTATTGTGAATTTATTGTTGAACTACGTGTTTTGTGTGAGTTCCTTGATCTTTATCATGCATGACTTGCTCTATATAAACAATGTCTATTTTGTATTCTATATCAAATTAATATTAAATTATCAGAGTAATTCATGATATTTAAGTTATTTATTCATTTTTACTATTGTCTCAGGTATATATTTATTTTCTATTACTCTTGATATTTTATCTTTTATTTATGCTTTCTATTAGACTCATTATATCCTATACATAATTCTAACATGGTACCAAACCTATCTTAAATTTGTTGATTACTAAAGATTCAAGAACAAAATATTCAAATATAGGATAAATTTTTTGATATTATATACAGGCACAAATTAGAGCTTTGTGAAGAATTTTTGAGCTCACCATTACATTTATATTTCTTGAGATAGTCAAAATAATCTATAATTTTTTCCAAATTATGCACAAAAGGCAAAATTATAAAGGGTTTGATCCAGAAGCATCGTGCCAAAATCTGGCAGGTACATAAAGCTCAAAGTGTTTATGAGATATACCTCATGCTTGTGTTAGAAAGGAATAAAAACCTATAGATCCATATAAAATTTATCCAATTTGGACACAGTCACCCAAAAGGCAATTTTTTTCTCCTATGTATGGTCATACGGACTACGCAGATCAATTCTTTTTTGTTGGCAGGCCTCATGGATCAGTAGCTAGATTTGAAAGGGCAACTTAGGGAGCCTACCATTTGAACACCAAAAGGTAATTTTGAGTGAATGTTTTTTTTAATAGCTTAAAATTTTATGTTCTTCACTATTTTACTTTCAATTTTTTCTAGATTTTTCCAAAATTCATTTTTTTCTACAACAACTCTTGCCTGTCCTCATTTTTTCAACTTCAAAGGCCTATAAATTTCACATATAACCACATATTGAGGTTTTTTTTTTTTTTTTTTTTTTTTTTTTAAATTAATATTTTTTCAAGTACAACACATTGGTGCAAAAATTTTTGTAATAAAGTGCATATTTTTTGAACTTTTAGACTAGAGGGCCAAATTAAGGTTTTTGTAAACTAGAAAAATTATAATCCAGCCTTGTAATTGCACTCAATTATAAAGTGCCAAAAATAATTGCAAGGTGGGATAAAACTAAATAATTTAGGGGGGTTTTATGGTGTGTTCTATACTTTGATTTCTTCTTTGCGATAATTTATTTCCAAAGGCATCATGGGGAATCCTATGTTCCCACTATTAAAGGCATATAACTATAACACATTAAAACAAAATGTTTGGAATTCATTAATGATGCTAGGATATACACCTTACATAACAACTCTTATTAATCCACCTACTGATGAAAAAAAATACAATAAATTCTCTTTGAAACTACAAAATTAATTGGATGTATTCAGTCTTACATGTCTTTAGATCTAAATTTCTATCTTGACAAATGTACAACTCCAAAAGAGGCTTGGGATAAATCAGCATCATTTTTTGGAAAAATAGTTGAGGTTCATTGTTACCAAATTGATAATGAACTCATTAGTTTAGATCCTAAAAATTATGCTAAAATACATGACCACATCACTAAAGTCATAGATCTTAGAGCAAAACATTATGAATTCTAAATTGATAAAAAATTATATGCAATTTATTTTCAATGCCTTACATAAACTAGGACCTTAATATTCACCCTTTATCTCTAGATTTCTAAATCATAGGCTCACATTGGGAACATCATATCAAATTCCCACCTTTTAGGTATTGTCTAAGATTCTAATGGCTAAAATTTATTGGTCTAATCAAGTCATCCAAATCTCAATCTCTAATTGCAAGTCAATCTAAGCATAAGCAAGTTTCAACATTACAATCAAATACAAGTTCAAGTAAAAAGAAATATAATAATCAAAATAAGTCACAGAAAGATAAGAATAAAGGGAAACAATCTTCTTCACAAGGAGATTATAAATCCACTAATAAGAAAGAGGATTTACAAAAAAGGACTAGCACTCCTTGCCCTTATTGTAAAAAGGGGTTTCATAGTGAACAAGATTGTTGGAAGAAAGATATTGATGAACTTAAGGGTCTTCTCAAAAATAATAACATCAATCAATCAAAGGATTCATCCACTTCCTAAAATTTAAAAAAAAGGAAAGCTATGGCACTAGTTGCACTATAAAATTCTGCCAAGTCATGGGTAATTGACTTAGGTGCTTTGCACCATATGGGTTCTGATCAAGAATAATTTTTTGGATTAGAACAAAGTTCCTTATCTCATATTATAATTGGTGATGATTCAAAGGTATAATTTATAGGAAAAGGTACATTTGATGTTGATAGTGGTATATATAAATATGTACTTTATGTGCCAAAGTTATCAATTAACCTTCTCTCTATCTACCAAATCACTTACTTTAATATTGGTACGAAATTTGAGTTAACACCTACTTTTATATCAATGAAAAAATTAGACGATAACACCTTAGTTATAGTGGGAAAAGTTGGATAATAATACTTGACTTTATTCATTCTCCCACTTTGTGCCTAAGTCTTCCTCTATAGATTTGCTCTCACACACTGATTCAGTGACAAGCTATGGCATAAGTAGTTTGGTCATTTAAACTACCACTATTTATAATAGCTTAGTCAATAGGTGATGGTTATAGTACTTCCATAGATTTAGTTTTTAGGGGGTGTATGTCATGGTTATGCCTTAGGAAAAAATCCAAATGCAAGGCTTGGAGGGACACACAAGTCCTTGAACTTGTTCATAGTGATTTAGCAAGTTTGTTACCTAGTTTGTCTTTCAGTAAAACCTACCATGTTTTCATATTTATTGATGAATATTCTAGATATACTGGGGTTTATTTTATAAAACTCACGAGTGAAGTATTTGATAGATTTTAAGAGTTCAAAGCTCTAGCAAAGAAACAATTTAGGAAGTATGTCAAGATTCTTCACATAGATAATGGATTGGAATATGTGAACAAGTTTGAATAATTCTATGTTCTTTAAGGAATTGATATTCAAAATTTAGTTGCATATACCCCTTAGTCTAATGGTTTAGTATAGAGGAATAATAGATTCTTAAAAGAGATGGAAATTTGTATGATTCATGCAAAATTATTAGTACCTAAGTACTTGGTAAAATTGATTAATTATACTGCGTATATATGGAATAGATTTCCTCACAAAGCTTTAAAAGTGATAACACCTTTCAAAGCTTAGTGAAATATGAAATCATATGTGCATCATTTTAGAGTCTTATGTAGTCTAACATGGGCTCACATACCTTTAGAGAAGCGTTGTGCTTTAGAATAACAAAGCAAACTTGCATATTTATGGGATATCCTGATGGAGTTAAGTGATATCAGCTCATTGATCTAGATTCACATGAACTTATTATAATGAGAATTATTTAATTTGAAGAAAGTCATTAAAACTTTTATTTTAACATTTCTCACTCTTCTTCCTTAGAAGAATTTAATAGTAGTGATGATGATACTTTTGCTTCTTCCACTCATAGAGATAATGAGGTAATACCTCCTCAGTAGGGTTTAGAAGGTCATGTTACTCCTCTTCCTCCAGATCCTCACCCACTGATGTATTTATGGGCTAGATAGACTTTGGAAGATGTAGACCCTCTTGTTAGGGATCCGTCAGATAGAAGGAGAACATGATCATAGCATGATCTTTGACATTTGTACATTTCCATAGCTTCTTATCCACATTATTTTTAGGAAGCCATATGGATAGTTGAGTGGAATTCAAAAATAGAAGAAGAGTATGACTCATTGATTAGGAACAACACTTGGGATCTTGATCCTCTTCCTAAGGGAAGAAAATTAATATGATGTAGGTGGATATATCAGACTAAGTTTGTATTAGATGGAAATATTGATAAGTATAAAGCATGCGTAGTGGTCAAAGGTTTTTCCCAAGTGGAAGGCATTGACTACATAATTTTTTTTTTGCCTATTGGTCATATGAATTCCATTCACTTGATACAAGCTATTGCTGTAGCACATGGTTGGGTTGTACATCAGATGGATGTGAAGAGTGTATTTCTTCATGGGGATCTTCATAAGGATATATATATATATATATAGAGAGAGAGAGAGAGAGAGAGAGAAAACATAAGGGTTCATTGAAGATTCTTCATTGGTTTTTCACTTTTAAAAGTCTCTCTATGGTTTGAAACAAGCCTCCAGGGATTGGTATTATAAGATGGACACATTTCTTCTCTTAGTTGGGTTCTCAAGATGTCACTCAGATCTAAATGTCTATATTCTATGGTTGGAGGATTCACTATTATACTTAGTGATCTATGTTGATGATCTCATTATTATAGGGAGCACATCTTCCATCATCAAAAGTGTTAAGATTTCATTTCGTGATAAGTTTTCTATGACAGACATGGGCCTATTGCAATATTTTCTTAGGATTCAGATAGCATAGTCTTTTTCTAGTATTACACTTTCATAGCCCAAGTATGCCATGTAATTGTTAGCTTTATTTCACATGGTTGATTTTGGGCCTACAACGACTCCTTTGTTATCTATAGTTATACTTGAGGTTCATTCTTCCACTCCTTTGGTTGATGCCACATTGTATCACCAACATATAGGCAACCTCATCTATCTAACTCATACATGACTGACATTTCATATGTAGTTGGCATGGTTTCATGATTTATATAGACACTACATGAGCTTCATTGGAGAAAAAATAAGCACATTTTGAGCTACATTGAGGGCATTATCAAATATGAGATTCACTATATAGTAGGTATAGGTTAAAACATGGTGGGATACATAAATTTTAATTGGGCTAGTGATTATGATGATCAAATGTATACTTTTGGTTACAACTTTCACTTTGTATTTGAACCCATTCATTGTTAGATCAAGAAGTAAAATGTTATTATTATTTCATCTATAGAGGTTGAGTATCGTGGCATTGTTAATGCCACTACTAAGGCTATTTGGCTTCAAAATATTCTTTCTAAGTTTGGTGTTCCATTTTAGAAGCCATCAATCCTCTACTATGTCAACCAGAGCACTATCCAGATCTCAAAGAATCTAGTTTGTCATTAGAGAACCAAAAACTTAGAGATCCATATACACTTTATCGGGGAGGTAATTTAGGTGAAGATCATTGATCTACAATACTATCCTATAGAGGAGTAGATTGCAGATATTTTCACCAAAACTTTCACTGAGAGTAAGTATCTTCACTGTGATCTTTTTTGGGGGTGCAAGCCATCATTTCTTTATGGGGTCTCTTAGACCTTCGTTTTGAGGAGTTTTTTTCCTTTGGGTTTTCTCCTTTCCTCATCTATTTGTAAAAAGTTCCTAATATGGCTACACATTTTTGGGACTCTTAGCTACATTGGCCTACCTAATCTTCGCTTATGGGGGGTGTTGGTGTATTTATTTACTTTACTGAATTTGCTTATATTTATTATTTATATTGGTGTACTAGTTATTTATTATAATTAATTTACTATGTTTATTAATAATTTGCACCATATAGGATAAATTTGATTAGCTAGTAGTTAACTTGGACACCTATCTTATTACAGTGGATTTACACTCCACTATTTAGGATAATATTTTTTAACTATTAGTCAACTTGTGTTGATCATTTACATAAGTTAGACACCTATCTTTTTATTGTGGAGTTTCACTCCACTATTCATGTAGTCAGATATCAGTTGAACTACATGTGTTGTGTGAGTTCCCTAACCTTTATCATGCACACCTTGCTCTATATAAGCAATGTTTATTTGTGTATTCTATATCAGATTAATATTTAATTATCATAATAATTCATCATATTTGAGTTATTTATTCATATATATTATTATCTTAGATATGCAGTTATTGTTTATTACTATTACTATTTTATCTCTTATTTATGGTTTCTATTACATTCATTAGATCTTGTAGCTAATTCTAACAAATTATATGGTGTAAAAACATACTTTGGGAGTTCCATTGATGACATTGCCTATATATGCCAATCTAAAATCCATTATATGTATTTAACAAATGTTATTAATAAAGGGAGATGCCTCATTTTTTCATTAGATGATGGCATCGCATCTCTTCCTAATAAATTAAACTCTTACCAATACGAGGCAATATTTTAAAATGAAAATCATTTCCTCCTCTTTAACATGAAATTGTAAAGCATCCTCATTCTCTCCATTATATCCACATAGATAAGATACCTTGCTAAATATTTCCTCCAACATGGGGAGAAAAGCCTTCACCTTCATGAATCTATCTACTACCATACGTGGAAAACGGAGGCATTTAGAAAATCTTTCCACTCTCATAGGTGGTAAAGGAAATATATCCTCAAATCTTTCCTCTAGCATAGGTGGAAAATGTATCCTCTTCTCTATATCTATAGATCATGTGTCATGTCTATAACTTCCTTGCATGTTAAAATCCCTTTAAATGGAAGGTATAAATATTTTTCTTCCTTAAATTTTATGCTCATGGGGCATGGAATCTTAAAGAGAAACAAAAGATAAACATTGTTCATTCCCATATCTTATTCAGGGATAATAATCCTACAAACTTCACTTTTGAGATATTACATTTGCTCGACACATTTTTTTCACAAGTCTTAAATCATAGTAAATAAAATAATTTGGTGGATATCCAAAGACTATATAATTCCATTTATTCTCCTTCCCTTAGTCATGGAATTAATAAGAGTTTTCTTTATTAGGTTGCCTAAAAACTTGAATGTGAGAGAGTATCCCCAATCAATGATTTCCAACTCTAGAGATGGTTATAGCTTCATGATGGGATAAGTACAACAGTAAAAAATATATAAATATAATCATCAACATAATTTTTATGCTTTTTTCATTCATTATTTTGTCTAATTTCCCATTTTAATGTTTAATACACTTGGCTATACTAATGTAAAAAAAGAACTAGTTGTGGATAATGATGGATTGAGATCCGTGTTGCTACACATAAAGAGTGGAAATGGCTTAAGTAGCTGCCATTATGATTACATGATAACCAAGTCTTAAATGGATCACTATATGGATGGGGATAGGGAAGGTGCGAATGGTATTGAAACTTTTCCCATGAACAAGAGGAGTGGAAGAGAGCCTAAATCACTTTAGAAATTATTACCTTTGTGGAGTGCTTGAGGCCAATTGGTTTTATATGTTTTACATCCTCAACATTTAAATATAATATTAGTGTTAGTATTTTTTTACTACGCACCACATTGTCTCACCAAAAGGTATTCTATTAAATGGTTCCTTCTACTTTTACTAGGACCTTAGGGCAAACTACCTATTTATTAAATATGATAACTCTTAATTAAATTTTTACTGTATAAATGTATTTAATTTTTATATAAAACCACTTTTATCATATCACATTCTTTTGAACCTTTTCTCTATTACACCCTTAAAGGTTTGTTATATATTTAAGTGTGGTAGATGTACTCTTTTAACATCATCAACTCCATCCTTTATGTGTTATTTATAAATCCTATTTTATTTTTCTTGTATATCATTCAAACCCTATGGTATTTTGATGGTACATATGTTTACATATTATGCCAACTTAAATGATTAAATTGAATAAATCTACCAAGTAACATTTTAGAATAAATTGGAATCATACACAATTTGTTAAAATTAATTTGGTTAAATCTACATATTAATTAAAAAATAAAATGTTGTCTCTCAATGATCTTGATGTTCCTTCTACCATTACATGTTTTTTTGGAAAATGATGGTGAAAAACCTTTGAATAATAAAATTTTGAATGTATATGAAACTAATAATTGTATTTACAATGGTGTCAAAATATCTAGTTCTTTTGGCCCCCTTTTCTACTCTATATAGATTGATGGAGTTTAGAGTTTAGAGTTACTTATAGTTTAGTTTATATAGGTGGGAGGGTGAAAAGAAACCAAGATGCAAATTATAGATTTGAAACACTTGGAGTCTATAAGAAACACATTATTATTTATACTAAAGAAATAAATGTGTTTTTTTATATGTTGAAATATTCATATCAATGTCAAACATTATGTTATTTATCTCAATTTCAACCTAAAACTCAAGAAATACCTTATAGAGTGAATAATGGATATTTTATTGTAAACGATGAATATCAAAAATCATATACAATCCCTTTAAAGGCCTCATGATGTGTTCATTTACCAAATTTCTTATTCTTACATATATTTTTTTTTAATGTTTTTGATGTTTAATTTACTTATCAAAATGATTTAAATTAATCTTGAGTTCTTATATATCATTCACTTTCAAAATAATCTCTCAACCATATCATATTTTATCTCTTCTTCACAATGTCTCTCAATTAAATTATTTGAATAGTGTTATTATTCCCTTGTAGTCTAGCACCATTTCTCTTCCAACCTATAAAATGACCATTGTGATGAAAACCTTGCTTGAGGTTCAATAGTAAATTTAATATATGTATTAAGGCTATAAAATTCCATATAATAGGTTTAATTCACATGGCATTTTTATTAACCCATTGGATTAGGAAGTTGTTCAAACCCTTTCCCAAGAACATTTTTAACTCCAAAGTTTGAAATATTCAATGGTAAAGGATATACTACTCACCATATTAAATTATTCTAAGATTTTTATCTTATTTATTCTCACAATGATAAATTTGACTAAGGTATTTTTTAGAAGATTTAAGGACTAGGTCTATGATTATTTTATTCTTTTATAAAAATATTTGTCTATTTTTTACAATTGTAATTGATTTTTTCCTAATTCATTTTTTGATAAATATTGGAATGAAAAATAAATGTTCACAAAGTTGTTATTATGTGCTTAGTTTAAAGATAACGGGTAAAAAATGACTTACTAGTTATCTAATAGTAAATGAAAAGGAACATTTCTTCAAATTTTTATTTTACATATTAAAAATGGAGTGTTATTCATCACTTGCCCATATTTAAATGATCATTATCATGTGCTTAAAAACTATGAAATCTATATTTTCTAAGACAAAATGATTAAATATGTAACTAATATCCCTACCTCTTTTAGATAACCAAATTTTTTACAAGCCTTATTCCACAATAATTATAAACAATTTTCCATGTATAGATCACAAACCATATACTATGTACATGTAGTGGTGAATTTATTTTGATATTTTTATTATCTTGCTAATATATTTTGATATGTGGCTCCATTATCATATCATAAAAACAATCACATTAAATATTATATAGATATCTAACCCTCCCTATTACTATTGGATTATTTTAATCCTCACGACAGTTTGACATTTATGGTCAGTATCGACTATTATTACTGACTAAAAATAGAAGAACTACGATAGGTCTCCTTTTATTTATTTATGACATGTTTTGATTTATGGTAATTTTTGGGCATATTTAAATTTATTTTGGTATATTTTTCATACCATTAGGTCCTTAATTAAAATTTATAGACTCAAATATATTCAAATCTAGTATAACATATTTGACAACAAACACATTTCATTCTGAAGATCTAGAAAATAATGAAATTTCTCTCTACACAATTGTTAGAATTGAATCTAAAATTTACAAGGGTCGATTCATATTTGAAAGCTTGTACTAAGGGAAATATAAGAGAAAACATATAGTTTGATCTCTATTTGAAGTATTGGAAATTTATTTAAATACTTGGTTTATCAATGGGGATTGACCAAAGTGAGTTTAACTCAACCCTTTTTATCAACACCCCCATTTGATTTCATATCATTTATGAAAAAATAGTGTTTTGAATATGAAGGTGATTTGTTTTAGTTCTAAAATGAGACAAAGGAAGTAAAAAAACATCACATATGCAATCACATATCCATAGCAGATGATAGTCATCCTTATGTACAAGGTTAGTTCTAACCATTATAGTCAATACCTACTATCATTACTAAATAAATCCATCTAAAATATCCATAATAAACATGAGGACATAGATCATGTATAGATAAGTGTTGTAGTCTTGAGATATAAAATATAGATTATCACATTACAGATACATGTAGAAAACAAGTTAAGATCCCTCTTACGAATTATTGTATATTCATTATTGTATTTGGTATGCACATTTTTAATATTTTGAAACACAAAATAAAGGTACTATTTTATTAATTAATATACTATTAATGTTTCATTAATCCAAGTTAGGGTAAAACATATTGGTGAACCTAAATATTGATCAAACCATCCAAGGTTTCATATTTTTATCTTAGGGTTTCAAATTTGCCTTCTGATCTCCTCACACATAAAAATATATCTAGCATATTTTGTCCTAGGATTTCATTTATATTATTCTTTTTCCTCACATAAAAATAATTTTATATTCAGACATATATTCCCATGCTTGTTTACTTACTTTAACTAGGCCTTTCATGTATTGGAATAGCTTGTTTAAGGCCTAATTAATAAAAAATGGATAATAAATCAAAACTCTATTCAATATAATAATTTTGAATTATTATTTTATAAAAACTTCTTTTCTTATTCATATGATCATGAATGGATGAATAACCAAACATGTGTGATTATAATTCTAGTTATGTAGATGAATAATATGCATTTCTTGATTATGATTATGATTATGATTATGGGTGTGAATCTAATCATAAAAAAATGAGGGTTGATATGATAATGAAGACTATAGTGAAGAATAAAATGAATACACTAATGAAATAAGATAACCTCTTTCTCCTACTTCCTCTATGCATTATTCTTTTAACTATATGGTAAAACATGATGAGCAAGATAATAATGATCACATACATGTTTGTGGTAGAGCTTATGAATTAAAAATAAAATATATTTTATCTAATACACCTTTTTTATCTATAATTTTTTTGACATAATTGAATCTCACTAAATGTTAAAAAGAATAAAAGTATATCCCTTTCTTAGAAATGGCAAAATAATGTGAATAATGTGAAATTACTTTTCTATCTAGAAATGGAAAAATAAAGAGGAATTAATTATGTTCATATATAATTGGTCAAATAATGTGAAGAAATTGAAATCCCTTATCTCTCTATAAATGAAAAATAAATGCAAAAAATGTGAAATTAGTTCTCCCTCTATATATTTGGAAAACAAATTTTTAGATAAATGAAATTATTTCTCTTTCTTTAGGAATGGAAAAATGAATTGAAATTTCCCTAATCCTTATATAATTAATAAATGATACAAAAACATGTGATGATTTTCTATATTTAGTTGAAATACAATGTCAAAATATTTCTCCAATAAACATTTTATTGAGACCAATTGTGATGATAGTGTAATAATATGTGATGATACATATTTAAAATGTGAATATATGGAAGATAATATTACACATGAATGTAATGCCATTCTAATAATATGAAATGATACATATTCATAATGTCAATCTATTGATGATAATGTTACACATGAATTTGATGATCTTTCTTAACCCATGCCTAGGATAAATGTTTTTGTGTAGACTTCCTTTAGCCATTTACAATAGTGTAATAATAATAATAATAATAATAATAATAATAATAATAATAATAATAATAATAATAATAATAATAATAATAATAATAATAGCAGCAGTAGTAGTAGTAGTAGTAATAATAATAATAATAATAATAATAATAATAATAATAATAATAATAATAATAATAATAATAATAATAATAATAATAAGAATAATAATAATAATAATCAACTATTGAATGAAACTCTTAAGGATATTAAAATGACTTCTAAATAATTCATTTGGTTAATTCATTTTTAAGATGATTTTCAACATAGAATGCATCATGTAACATTGTAAATCAAAGCATTTTAGACTTGATTCAATTCTAATGTGATATATGAAATCATGTTTTAGTGAAAAATTTTATATCCAAAATTACCTAAAATTTTCATCATGCCTACATTCCATATGTTTGATGGAATTTTTGATCATTATATCCATATCAAAGATCTTAGAGCTATTATCGATTGATATGAAAAGAGTTTTATTTTACTCAATGTATTTATAAAAACATTTACTTAGAAAGATTTGGATTGGTTTCACTCTTTTCATAGTGGGTATTTACACTCTTATCTTGAGTTGGAAGAATATTTTTTAATGCAAGGTATATATAAAAAGGGACTAGGATTTAATTATAAATGGTTACCATCTCTCTACTAAGGAAAATAATACCCAATTTATGATTATGTTTTATGATTTAGGACTTCTATGTACCAATTGATATATCAACCAAACTAATTTAGACTAAATTAGATATTTTTAGTGGCCTAATTTATCATATTAAAGCAAAGTCACTTTATTATAATTGTGATTCATTTGAAATTTTTTGATATAATAATCTTACACTATCCATAAACTGAGCATAAACTTATCATACACTAATCATATATGGTAACCTATGACTAAGATTGGGAAACACTAGACAATAATTATTGTACTATTATGATAATTATGGAAACTATTATTTTAAGCTTAATCGATAGTATCACAGTCCTCTAGATAAGAACACACTTCGCTAGTGTCCTCTATGGTACACTAATGTACAATTGAACTATTTATGTGCAAAATGGACATTGAACTATAAATGACTACTTTTCACTATATTTTCCAATGTTCTATCTTTGATAATTATGTCTAAGTGATGAAATAGAAATTGTGAGTACACTTAGGTGCCCTGATCTCTTTGAAAACCCCCTATGAATTCCCCCTCTTTGTAGGAGAGTTTTTGACCTATGCAATAACTATTCTGAAAAGAAAAGTCTTGTGACATGTGTGATAGACTATAATAGCAATCTATATGCATGACAAGACAATGCCATTTATATAGATGTAGTTAATGTTGGAAATGTAGGATGCATGTTAGATATATTATTCACAAGGATGTCAAGATAGATATAACTATGTAAGCATTCTTTTAAACAACAAAATCTAAGTGAGTTAGTTAGTGGATGGGGCATGATGACCATCAAGGTACCCAAGAAGGAAGGGGATATGCATGAGGTCTCTCATGTCATTACAAACTGAGTATACAAGTAATAAGAATGTAAAAAGTGTAATGGACATGATTCATATATGAAAACATACACACAAATAAATGAGGCACAAAAATTAGGCCAAAGGGCCATAATACAAGGTAAATAGACACATGTCACTAAGTTTGAGAAATCAATACATACATGGACACATTCAAATGTCCACATATGCAAGAAGAAAGTAAAGTTGGATTAGATTGATAGAGAAGGACATTTTCATATATCCACATAAATACAAAAAGAGGCATAGGAAAGGACATGGGAACATGTCCAAATCATGCACATAATAGAATAAAGTGGCTAGAGCCATGGAAAATGACGCATTCGAACGCACTCAAGTAAATTTGGAAGCAAAGAAACACAATCAAGTTTAAACTTGTAAAGATAGAAATGAATGTATGCATAAAATGTGGTCCAAATCCTATATAAGATCAAGATGTCCATAATTTAAATATAAAGTAGCAGTAGTAGTTAGAAAAAAGTAGCCTCAAGGTGTAGTCAATGTTAAACCTATGTAATAGAGTATAGAAAGATGTAACCTAAAAAATTAGAATCTATGTACGATGTTGCCAATGGGATAATGTGGCAATTTTGAATCTGTGTATATGGGTATTTACCCTAAATGGGGAAATAGTAGTAAATTTGGATCCATGTGGTGGACTTGAGTCCTATAGTGATTTTTTAATAGTTGAAAAGAATGAGTGAAGCATATATATATATATATATATATATGATAAAATTGATTGCCCTAGTATAGAAAAAAAAGTGCAATATCTACCAAATGTAAAGATAGTACACATGGAAATGCCCATAATATGCCAAATTTTTTAAATTTTTCTAAGAAAAATTTGAATGTTTTTTGTATTTTTAAACATATTATATTATTTTTGTATTTTTTGAATATAAGATCTATATGCCAGCAATATGAAAATGAAACTATATACCAGGATCAATAGAAAGGAAATTGTGTACAAGTAAATGAAAGAACATACTAATTGATTAGTCTCATAAGAGACTCGCAAATAATGTTTCTTATATCAAATAAAGGAAGAGTGGCTGCTAATAATGTGTGAGGTAGTATTTGAGATCTAGGAGTGGAATGCACAAAATAATTTGTACGTATCACTACTTGAGGATGGTTGATATGAATGTGTATATATGACTAAAGTGTCCTATGAACTCTGGGGATCTTGGAGACCCATCTAGTATTATAATTCATAATTGGCATAGATGCCCTATGTGGAGTGTTATGAGGTCTCATCAACACTAATCTATGACTTAATGGGATAGAGAGAGGATGTCTAGAATCCAAAAAGTCTTTAACATAGGGGTATAAATAATAAAGGTCTATGTGGGAGGGTATGCATCTATGGTAATGTTTTAGGAGTAAACCTTAGATACACTAGTGACTCAACTGATATTTTTGGTGTGATAATAGGAGTTGTATGAAAAAATGGTTACTACTATGTAATTATCTATGTAGTAGGCAAAGGATACTCATATGTAAGACCCTAAAATACAACCAACTAATTTTCATATTCATACTTAACACATATGTGCATAATAGATTGAATGGCATGGATCTTCTATATCTAAGGCCTACACAATAATATGTCAATTGCTTTGACACTGGGTATAATGATGAATATGGTGGCCATATGTGCAGGCCCAACTTATAATAGAATTACAATCTCCCCAATCAAGATTTGATCATGACCAATGAAGCTAATAATAGCTATATCTATCTAATAAATGTCCTAAGTTGAATAAGTTATGTAAAACTGTAATAGTACACATATTCATACTTGACCCATTTTCAACCTTAAAACTCTTAATAGGATGGTGCTCAATGTGCGATGGTATAAAGATTGCATATAAATATATGTCATCATCTGTAGTCATATAAAATTCAAAATTGTATGACTTAGGCATGGCTAATGACACCCAACCCATAGGTCTGCTTTCTTGCTCACACAATCCTTCTAGGCTATTCTTTCACTAATTCCCAATCATCCATAGCCTTTTGGACTTAGATATTTTAGACCTAAGTAGCCATTTAAGGCCTAGATCTATCCCCCTAGGTCTCATCCTCTTAGGACAATAGCACCCAAATGGATAAGAGTGTTGGAACCTAGGGTGTCATATTTTTTGGTCCTATTGTCCAAGCGCATTTTTACCTTTAATGGTTAGATTTTATTGAATCCTCATTTTTTTCATGTCAACCTAATAAAAGTTCATTTAACACATGATCATTAATTACCCTATCAAATTCTATTCAAACTCCATTTAGAAGGGTTAACACTTATTTATAGAAGAGAATCAAGAATACAAACAAGTACACTCAATCACTCTTTCCTATTCTCTACATATAGCCTTCCAAGAGCATTTCAAGCATTCATACCAGTCCTTAGTCATCCAAAATACATCTAGTTTCACATCTAGTTTCATACATCAGACACAATTACACCAAGAACTTTAATGGGAGAACTACATTAGCTTGATCCCTCTTTAGAGTATTGGTATGTAGGTAGTGTGACAACACACAGGGTGTGAAGTGCATCTAGTGTATCCTTTACACACTAACCCCATATCTCTATTTCCTAAATTTCCATTATAGTTCAACCACAAAGAGTTGTAAGGGTTTTGAAGGCTAAATCAAACACATAATGAGCTCCACAAGCTTTTAGGCCTCAAAAATTCATAGAGAGGGTATCACAATCTTGTCGAATAGAACCTAAAAAGCTTTCAACCTCAGGACAACATCACTAAAATAGGACTACAACATTAGACAGTAGGGTGTTCACTTTTGAAACTCATATTAAACCTAGAAATGATTTTTAGGAACTTTTTCCAACCTATTTTCTAGTCTTACTTCCCCAGTATCAGGCCCTGCCTTGGTTCAGATCAACTAGAATAAGCTAGGTTATATTTTCTCTCACTTCCTGATATATTTAGAAAAGATAAAAATACTATCTATTTAAATAAATAAATAGGTTAATTAAGTCATATTATTTACTAATTTACATTGCTTATACCCATTTATTATTTAGGAATTAAATGCCTAATTTCCTAAAATAATAAAAACATTTGCTGGACCCGACTTAGGTGAACCCGACTTACATTGAATTTTCACACAAAAACCCTAGGGATAATTAATTTTTTTTCCATAATTTTCAAATTTTTATTGAATTTAAAAATCATAAATCTACCAAATCATTTCAAAAATATCATATGGTTTATTCAAACTCTAGTTTACACATGCTATGTCATTTTTGCATAAAAACACTTTTCAAACACTAGGAAAAATATAATGCTAAGTTTAGAAATATTTTCTGATTTTTTATAAATTTTTCAATAAAAATTCTACCAACTTCTCTCAAGTTCTCAAATTATTCATTAATTTTGAAAAACAATCATTGAAAACCCTAGTTGCATCAACTAAACTCCTAGCTGCATTAACTAAACTCTTAGTTATTTTCCAGTATTTTTCACATCACTTTCAAATAATTTAGTTACATATCAAACTCACAAAATAAATTTAAAAAATAAAAATTAATTGTATTTTAAACAAGTATTTCTAAAAAATGTTTAGTTACATATACTAGCACCTACATGTTTGAGGTATCACCTTACATGTTTAGCAGCTCAGTATCCTTTTTGTGCAAATTCTAATTCAATATTTTGTTTACTTTGCATTCTTTATATTTATTACATTCCATTTTTAGCATATTACCTATTAAAACATATTTCAAAACATTTTTAAAAATTTCAAATTGTTTTCCTATTTTACCAATGGCTCAATATACCAGTTTTGATGAAACTGATAGAAGAAAACTTCAATAAATCCTAACCAAACATCTAGATATGAAAAATGACATGCTTAGAATTTTAAAAGATTAACAATAAAATGGAACCAATGGGAAATATTCTCAAACCATAGAGCATCCAATTAAAAACGATACTATAGGGGAAACTATATCTCAACCACCCCCTATAATAGACCAACCTTCTTTTATGCCACCAGCTATAGGTAGTAGATCCATATCTCCTTATGTGGTAACCTTTTTGTAAGAGATAATATATCTTCAATCCAAGGTGATAAATATTGAACAAGGTACCACTATACCTACATAGGTTTTAGATTCTTTTGCTCTTCTACATACACCATTAACATGTCATATTACTTCTACACCCTTGTCATAAGGTTTTGTTCAACCTAAGATTATTCTATATGATGTTAAGGGTGATGCAAAGACACACTGGAGAGATTTTCATGCAACATGCTTGGACTATGTACCCAATGAATGACTACTTACCAAGCGATCTCGATGGAGCCTAAAGGATTATGATTTACAATGGTTTTATAATCTACCAAATAAGTTGATCATATCCTTCAATATTTTAGTAGACATGTTCCTAACACACTTCAGTATCAATATTGGTGACAAGGTTTCATATGCATAGATTTCACAATAAAAACAAAGGTCAAATGAGCCCCTCACAAATTATGTTCTTAGATACAAGACTATTCTGGACAAACTAACTAGCCTCAATAGTTGTTCAAGAGCTACAAGAAATTTTCAAATAGAGCTTTCTACTAGTATTTCATGAATCTATTATCTTCAAAATATTCTCTTCCTTCACCAAATTATCTCATACACTTAAGGGAAGAGATGTCAAGATAATTTTAATGGGAAGAATTAAGTATTCAAGTATATTAGACACAATCAACAAGAGTAATATCAAAGTCCCATACAAGGTTAAAATAAGTGACAACAAGAATTAGAATCAAACAACAATCAATGCAAATTCAGAGTCTTATCAGTGTGTGGCTTTATTAGCACCTCCTCATCATGCATGAACTAATCTACCAGTTTCTCCAGCCAATGTTTTATAGTAGTTGTTGGAATGTAACACCATCACACTCCCTCCTATCTAGGAATTAGATATATAAAATTCTCTTCCATGAGGATAGGATCAATATACATTTTGAAATTTTCATAGGGCACTAGGGCACACCACAAATACATGCATCAGTTTAAAACATAAGATACAAGACTTGATAGATGATAATATACTTGATCTATGCACTTTAGTTGAGCCTCCTAAGATAAATCCAACACAAGATTAAGCTTTGAAATATTTTTAGATCCATTTCCACAACATTCAAAATAAGAGAAAGAGGACACATCAAGTTTTTACCATACATACCATACGCATCCTCCAACAGCTACACAACAGTCACTTTCAATTGAGGCACAACCTTTGAGATTATGATAGGTGTGTATGAGTCTAGATTTCCAGCTAGGCCTTCGATATATTATTTATATTATGAGATTGTGGAGGATAATAAAGATTATAATGTAATTTTTATTAGGGCACATATTCATAATAAGACTATTTTCAATCTACTCATTGATAATGGTTCTAGTCTTAACATGTGAACCTTCACACTACTTCATCATTTGGGTTATTTAGATTAGGATATACTCTAATAGACATAGTTATCAATGGTTTTAGTGGGCATATTAAGATTTCATTGGGTGAGATAGTAATTCTACTATAGGCTAGTTCTACATATGTGGCCACCCTATTCACTATAGTTCCTAGTGTAAGAGTGTTTGACATATTACTTGGTCGACCATGGATTTAAAAACATAGGGTAGTACTTTCTATAGTTCACAAATGCATGAAGTTCATTCATGCTAATTAGGTTATCATAGTTGATATATTGCCTTATGAGTCAGTACTCACCACTTTAGATCCATCTACCAGCTTCCAGTAACCAGCTACAATTCATACACCAGTTTCAATTTCTCCTTTAATTTAAATATAACTTCCACTTCAGATCTATCCATAGTTGAGACATCCATCACTAGTACAAAGGTTTCATACACCCCTATAGTTTTAATATTCTAGATAACTTATAGTGATAGTATTCACACCTAGAGTAGTTACATTGAGGTCTCATATATCTACATAGAGAACACCTATTCAGATATCCCCTTCTACTTCTAGATGGGTCTCTAAGAGCCTTATAATTGCATCCACTTCTCAAATATATAAGGGGACCATACATTTAGCTTCCACTTTAGATATTTCATATTAGTTATAGCATACACATCTTTTAGCTTTACAATCTTAGACATACACCCGTGCCTCATGATCACACATGATTTAGTTATTCAATAGAAGACACCATGATAGGGAGTCTCATTTGAGACTCATCAGTTAGTATAATTTATTCCTAGTGTTTATTGTACATATATTATATCAAAATACTAAAATAATACAAAAATTCAAAATAAAAAACATTCAAAACATATCAAAAATACCAAAAACATTTCCATTGTATGCATCATCAATGATTTACATTACTACTATCATGTTAGGAATTATATTTATTGTTTCATGTTATTTTATGTTGATTTTTATACTTTACCATGATTCACTTCATCTTCTTTGAGTGTGTGAAATGACACCCAACTAATTTATTGCTTTGTTTTACCCATTGAGGGGGCACTCTTACTTCTACAATCGAAACACACATTGATATAAATACTCATTAAGGGCATCTTCTACATGACTACACCATCTGGGTTATGTCATTACACTACATACTCTAAGTTAACATGATAATGTACATTACCTTATACCTTAAAAAAAATATTATATCTAAATTTCACTAGTATTTATCATGTGTGTATCTCTTAGCATATACCTAATCTTTTACTACAAATGTTTTGCATAATTTCACATTTTATTTGATTAGTTTATGTGATTGTATATTTCTAGTTATTACATGCTTTCTCTGCTTTCTTCACATAGCTTGTGTGATTGCATTTTCTAGTTCTTATTTGACTATTGTTTATACCTTAAGACATTTACCAATGTCCTTTGCTTCTATTCATGTGTATACCTTGGGATATTTTCCAATATCCTTTTCATCTACTCTTGTATGTGCCTATGGCCCTTGTGTCAACATTGTTTGTTTCAATTGTACATATATGTGGAATTTGAACATGCCTTCCATGCTTATTTTCCAATTTGAGTGGCATGTGCCCATGTGCCCATGTCCCTTGTTTACATGACCCCTTAGCCATCCTTTTGTGCTTCTTACTTCTTGATTTTTTCATGAATGCTTGTTTTATTTTCATTGTGTACAATGCCATGATCAATATCATGGCTTTCCATTGCTTTTTTGGATGCCATGATGGAGATCATCCTCCATCCCTCCAACTAATAACTAAAAATTGACATGTAACATTTAAAGTTTAGTACTTTGCACATTCTTTCACATTGTTATATCTATCTAGGCATAACCCTATTGATCTAACAAAAAATCAATACAAACATTACTATATCATGAAGCATATTGTCAAATATCAAATGCTATATCATATATCTATATAACTTAACACACTTGCGATAATATTTTTCTCTAAGGGAAGTCATTACAAGTTCATCATTCCCAGCCTTAGAAGAGGGGACATCAAATAGGGGTTTTTCAATAGAGACAAAAGATATTAATAGTCTAAATAGTAGCATTCAAACCACTCAATATAGACTGTAGAGGTCAAATCAGTCAAAACAAAGTTGAAAAATAGTGACAGTTCTATATTAGTAACCAATTTTCACACCAAACAACAACACTAGAAATGGATAGTAGTACCAAACATAAGGGTGTACACATTTTCACACTCCTATCTAGGAAGAATAACACTCAAGTTTTCTTGAAATAAGTAAAAATATTAGTTTAGGGATAGTTGTTACACTTCCAAATCAATTAGATTTAGTAATTTTATTATAGTTTTCTTAGATATAAGGGATTATCATGCATAAAATGATGGTTCTCAATTTAGTTCAGATTAGGTAATTGACATAACTTTTAAATCATAATCCATGTTCAAGAAATTAGTGATTGGGGGAAATATGTGAAACACATTGATCTTCTTTTATTTTTGAGTTTAGTTTATTCCAAGAATTCTCAGTAGTTATGTGCCTTACTCCATCTATATGTGGTTGACATAATTTTTGAGTTTAAATTTGATACAAGTTTAAATTTTTTAGTACATGAGTTCTTGAGTTAGGTTTCAAATAAGCATAGTACATCAGTTTTAGAGTGGCTTTCATAAAAGCCTAATTTCCATTTTTTGAAATGGCCAAGAGTGGCCTAGTTTCTAGCATACATTCAGGTTATCCATGTCACATTTTCAGATTTCAATCACATCCATGAGATCTATGATCCATTTCATATGACATTTATTCTATATCAATATCACTTCATAACTTCACTTCATGGGGCAATGATGGATCTAAAGGACCAGCCTTTGTATTCTTTAGCCACCTATTCAAAGGGTTTGGACACACAATCCAAACATCGATTAACACATGCATGATTCATTAACTTTACTTAGTTGGCAATGATGGAGAGGGAAAGCCTTTGTATTCTTGAGACATCTATTTAGAAGGATTGGACACATAGTCCAAACATCAATTAACACATGCATGATTCATTAAATTCATGTAGTTGGTGATGATGGAGCCAAAGGGATAGCCTTTGCATTATTGAGCCACCTTATAGGGAATTTATTACTAATCTTCATTGATAATATTACTCTTGATTCAACACATACTCATCATAATCTAACATAATATAATATCACAATAGGTTCTGTATTAGTTCATGTACCTAACGAGGTGTATTCATTCCTTTATCTTCCTCTTACTCAGCTTTTTTATGTTCTTATTTTAGATATAACATATCTAACAAGAACTAATTTACTTTATATTTTCATTTGTAGATTCACATTGTATGGTGTGCTCTTTCTATTCACATCCATCATCATATAGTTTCATGAGCTTCTGCATCATATGTAAGTTTAGGTATGTTTTTCACTTTCCTTTATCCTAATATTTCACTTTACTACATCACTAAAATAAATTGGGGGGGGGGGGTAATTTAATCATATAAAATGTGAAATTGGATGACTCAAGCATGGATAATGATAGCCAGCCCATAGGTCCTCTTTCTTACTCACACAACCCTTCTAGGATATTCTTTCACTAATTTGTAATCATCTGTAACCTTTCAGATTTAGTTCTTTTAGACATAGGTAGCCCTTTCAAGCCCAGATATATCCCTTGAGGTCTCATCCAATTAGGATAATATGATCTTACACAGGACCACTAGAACCTAAGGTGTCTTATTTCTGGCATTGTTGTCTAAGTCCATATTTAGCTCTAACAGTTAGATTTTTTCAAATCCTCATCTTTCTCCCTATTGGCCTAATACATGTTCATTTAACCCAAGATCATTAATTAACTTATAATAGGCCATTAAAAGTCTATTTAGAAGGGTTAATTCTCATTTAAAAGGATAATAAAGAATACAAGAAAGTACACTTAAACACTCTTTTGTATTCTCTACATATAGCCTTCTAAGAGTATTTCAAGCCTATTCAAGTAGTTTCACATATAGTTACATACGTCACACATAATTATAATAATCACTTCAATGGGATAATTAAATTATCTTGATCCCTATAAAGATTATTGGTATGTATGTAGTGTGTGCACACACTGGGTTTGAATTGTATCCAATGTATCCTTTACACACTAACCCCTTATCTCTCTTCCTAAAATTTCCATTCAAGTTCAAGCACAAAGAATTCCTAAGGGTTTTAATGACTAAATTAGACACACATTGATATTAGTAGTCTTATATGCCACAAAAATTCATAGACAGGGTAGCGCAAGCCTACCAAATAGAACTTAAAAATATTACAGGCTGAGGACAACAACACTATAATAAGACTATAACACTGAAAAATAGGGTGTGTACTTTTAGTGTTCCTATCCAACACAAAAATGAAGTTTAGGAACCTATTCTAGCCTATTTTCCTATCTTGATCCTCTAGTATTAGGTCCTACCTCAGTCAAGATCAACTAGAATAAGCTAAGTTTTATTTTCTCTCATTTCTTGATATATTTAGAAAAGGCAAAAATATTGTTTGTTCACACAAATCAATAGGTTAATTAAAGCATATTATTCATTTATTTACATTACTCAGATTGATTTATTATTTAGGAATTAAACACCTAATTTCTTAAAAAAATAAAAACATCATCAATAATCTCATACTATAAGAAAGTGATAAGATTCCTATATACAATTATAGTATGATACACTCCAATGATATTATTGAGAGAGAAAGAGTGTATCCTTTGTATGATCATGATATGATGTTGGTGGTAGATGTGCTTGATAAGTAAAATGAACACCTAAAGTTTTCTTTATATTAATAGTTGTGTTCTTTAGAAATGTGTTGTAGAATATTTTTATTTCCTTTTATTCTATTTTTTTGTGTTTAGTTGCCTCTATAGGAGTGACCACAAATATGATATTAGTGGTGATTAAGTCTTGAAGCATTTGACTCATAATGATTTTTAAGAGGCCTATCCAGATCAACCTATTTAATGGGAGGGAGAGATATGACATTGCATTCCAAGAGATGTTGGAGAACCTATTTTGGTGATTCAATAAGATTAGTAAAGGGTATCCTTGGAGGGATGACAATATCAAACAAGGAGTTGGCTCTGAAGCTGCAATAACAACTATATTTTGCTAATTATTGTTTTCATTGGGCTTTAAATTATATGGGGGATTATTAAATATATTATTAGTGGATTTTGATCAATTTTTATACATTATCTTGCTCATATAGATAAGTTTGACATCACATTCCTTTAGTGTATGCATAAATTTGTGAATGATGGAATCTTTCTGAAAATCACTAATTCATGTAATGTTGGTAATAAAATTTAATTGAATATGTCTTGGAGTTATATATATATATATATATATATATATATATATATATATATATATATATATATATATATATATATATACCACGGGGATAGTTTTATTTATGAGGACATATTTAGCTATTATCTCATTAGATTGTTACTTTGGTTAAGCCACTTCAGCATAAGAACACTTCTCACTGACACTGAATGAAAGATGTGCCAAATAATATATATGCATGTGGATTGAATGCTATAATGGACTAATTAGGTATATCATAGAACCATTATAGTGCATAGTCCTTTAAACTACAAGGGAATAACTTAGTAAGGAACCAATCATTGGACACAAGCCAAGCATGCTATGTTGAAATTTTGTATATGATGTTATGGGTCACCCTTACAATCATACAAAGTAATCTTAGGTTCCACATATCCATATGGAAATGTATTTTTTTCTATATGTTATGCCAATGATGTATGAAGGAGAACATGATAATCCAAGGCATGAGATGGCATAGTAGCACCTTGCTCAATATGTAGCACCTTGGCTTATAAATAATGGGTATTTTTCAAGAGGGATTGAACATTTAGAGATGAAGAATGCATACTATCCATAGGAGGTCTTACAACTAGTGAAATAGACCTACAAATAGTAGGTTTCTATAGAATCTGAGTTGACCTCATAGTAGGTGGAATCACTATAATATCAATGGGGGGTTTGGAAGATTGACCAATGTATGACTTATTCACTTCCATTATAACTTGTAAAATATGTTCATGATCATGGGTTTGTTCCTAAATTCTATCTCTTAAACTTTTTAGGATCTCATTCTTGTTGACTATTATATTATCAAGATCAAGAGGGGGGAATGTGTCCTGAGTTGTATATTATGTATCATTATCCTATTGGTAGTATTGCTCATGTTCAGATGTATTATCATTTAAATGCACATAATCATGGTGATAATATTCAATTAAAAAAACTATTACCTTATATTTTTCCATGGTACAAGATTGAACTAAAGGAATATTAGTTTGTGTAATAGTAATACCACTAAGCCTAACACTTATTTGTCAAGGAGTAGAGATAGATTTTTATAATGGTATAAGGAAAAAAAATTGAAATATTGTAGATAAATAAAAATATATGTAATCTAAGAATCATAATATAGAAAGTAGAAATAGTTAAAAAAGGATGTAAATCCTAAGAGTATCTAGGGCTAGGGTTTTGTTTCACTATTTGAAATAAGTTAGGTTCACCAAATGATTTAACAATTTAGAAATAAATGGATAATATATCCTAACATAGTTAAGGATATAAAATAATAAAATAATACACACATATAAAAATAAATGTAGTCTTGATTTATATAATATTTGACGTTTTGACATATTAAAAATAGTAATAAATTATGAATAATATACTTTGCTAGAAAATTTGATTGAGATGGACAAGTGGTAGGATGGGAATTGAGTTTAAGGTGGATACAAATGTTTTAAATATTAATGAGGTCTCAAAGTGTTCTCTAGATATAAGCACTTAGCACTCACGTGTTGTATTATTTCCCACTATATTATAGATCATGAACTTCTTGTAACACCTTCACCTTTGTCTTAGAATCCTATGGTTATGTGGATGAGTTTTAGATTGCTATCTATTCCCTAATTACTTTATTTTTTAACCAAACCATATCCTTCATTATTTTTAGGTCCTTGACCCATAATATAGAATTTTTTTTGTTAGTGGGTTAGGTTGGATAATATTCAACACCTCATGTGTTGAACTTTGCCTACATACCAATACCTCAAAAGGGGATAAAGATTTCTGTAGTTACCCTGATTTAAGTCCTTGGTGTAGTAGTGTATGATGATAGAATGATTGTAAATTTGAGTGCTTTGAGATTGACTTGAGAATATAAATCTAAGCAATTAGGTGCTAGAATGTTGTCGTTAGATGTATACAGAAAGTAGGGCAGAATAGGGATCAATGACCTTGATTTTGCACAATTATTTGTAACAATTTTTCATCTAATCTCTAAATAGTAGAAAAATGAGTGAAAGAGGTCTTTATATAGTATTTTTTTGTTTGTCAAGACATGGAATACATCTTAGGCCAACCCTAAAGAGACTAGGAAGCTGTAAAAGGTGGTAATTTTAGTGCATGGGATAAAGGGAAATTAGTGCTACCCCTTTGCCCATAGCATAGTGTGTTATTATCTCAAGCACCATGATATTTTATAACTAGTAATATGTATGGGGACCTAGGTCTTCAAGCCTAACTGGAGACTAAGTGTAGTTTTTGTTGTATTTGGGACTATATTAGTCTTGTTAAAGAGCATGAAAATTAATAAAATAGGACATAAGATAGGTCTAGGGTTAAGCTAAAGGCAAGGTGGTCTCAAGTGATAATAATTGTAATAAAATGACATTTTAGATTACTATAATTTCCATATCACCCATTCTTATGGAAATTAATTAGCATAATAATTTTGTATTTGTTTCTTTTTCTCATTTTATCCCCCATCTAGTGATAATAGAATCATAGTTCATAGCCTATGCTAGATTTCAACCCCTTGTCCAAAAGGCATAAAATGACCGATCCATTTCCTATATTAGAAAATATAATGTTCCTCTAGTCCTCAAATTCATTTAAATTTAATAGGATATATTATAATTCCTATCAGCCTATAGTGATATTTACTCATCACACTAGAAAATGGGTTTTTATTTCTCTTTTTACCCTATGTTTTCCTTAGGTATGGTTATATTTATTCTTACTATCATATCAATCATTATCTTTCTTCTAACAAGGAGTTTGACATATGTGATGTTGAAAATGAGGATCCTAATCTTCCTCTTACTCTAAATGAATTTGATAAAGGGAAAGCTTCCATAATTGATGAAACTATATACATTAACATAGGGACCAAATAAGACAAAAGGATCCTCAATCTCTAGTATTCATTCTTAACCCAAGAGGTTTAATACTGTAATCAGTTACTTATTAAACTTTCCAAAACCTTTGCCATTTCCTATGTAGACATGTCAATTATCCAACTTGAATTAGTTTTTGAAAACTTGGTTACCATTCCTAATGCAAAAAATATAAAACAAAAGCTTAGGAAACTTAAACCCAATTTTTTTACTGGAGTTCAATTATTGTATCATTGAGCTATTAAAGGTTACAAAACATTAGGATATATATCTACTTCCATGATATAATAATATCATGTCGTAAGGATGATTTCCATATTTCTCTTTAAATGTTATCTATGATTATATCATAGGTTATGATATACTATCCCTCATGGGTGGTTTGTCTGGATATAATCAAATTTAAATTTTAGAAGAATATAAAATAAAAACATCCTTTACTACACTGTGGTGAACCTTTTTATATGTAGTAATGATATTTATACTTAAAAAATATTGAGAAACATAACAAATAGTTGTGACCCATATTTCACAAGATATTATCCATAAAGGTAGAGATTTACATTGATCATCTTCTTTGAAAGGAAATAAAATAATGAATCACTTATAATAATTATGTACCATTTTTACACATCTCATTTAGTATGGATTAACTGTTAATCTCAAAATGTGTGTGTTTGGAGTCACAAATGGAAAACTCTTTGGTTACATTATCTCTTAATGTGAAATTAACATAGCTTAGGATAAAATTCATGTGATTTTAGACATGTTACCTCTTATCAATAATTTATGAACCAGATCATTCCTAGGGATTATTGATTAGTAGATTTTTACTTGATAATACATATTAAGTTCATCATATTAATAAAATAGTCAATAAGGAGAGTGATTTGATTTGGATAAAGGACTTAATGACTAATTCAAAGTGGTAAAATGTTTTTTCATGTATTCCCCAACAATTATGGAGCCTAAACCATACAAAAACCTCATAATTTACATAAGGATGTCTCATATATCCATTGATTATATGTTGTACCAAGAGGAAGATGATGTAAATAAAAATACATCTACATTACTAGAAACATTGTTGTTGATTATGGGACTCACCATATACCGGAAAAAAAAGAGAGTGTCTAGCCATTGTTTGTGAAAAATTACATGTTGAATCATGAAACAAAGTTCAAAGTGAGGTACTAGGACTTATGAACATTTATAATCCAACCAACCCTCTCATATAATATTTAATACTTCATTACACTTTTTAGTAAACACCATCTCATTTATGTCAACCAAAAGACAATTAAGGGGCAAAATATTAATGATTGGTTGGTAGATTTCCTCTTATATGTTGTAAATATCATCCACACCAATTTTCATAGTTAACTAATATGCTACATAAATAAACCTATGATTATCTCATCTCCTTTGTATACTAACATAATAAACTATTTGATAGATTATACTTATTTTGAGCATGCCAATTCATAAAAAAAACATCTCTTTCACATTATTGCATCTAAATAGTGATTATTAAATAGGTTCTTTGTTGTAATTTTTTTTAAGGTATGTTACAAAGATGTGTTGATCAAAAAGAGTCCCAAAATTTCCTTTTTCATTGTCATATATGTGTTTCTCATGGACACTTTTATGTCCATACAACTACTTGGAAAATCCATAGGAGGGGTTATTTTTGCCCCAATATTAGACATGATGTTGTCAAATATGTAATTTAATGTGATAAGTGTCAATAGTTATCCCATTAAGTTCACATTCATCCTAAATCACTTGAAATCATTATTAATTTTTAGACCTTCTCCATTTAGGGACTAGACTTAGTTTGCAAGCTTTGTCTTACTTCATCAGAGGGCCATTAATTTAGTATTGCAACCATCAAATATTATACTAAGTGATTGGAGGATATGACTTCAACTAATATATCAATATTTTTAATTGGAAAGTTTATCTTAAATCAAATCATTTACATATTTGGGATCACATATGTCATTATCACAAATAATGGGTCCCCTTTCAAGAATAGTGAGACATGTGAATTATGTAATAAATTTTTTATATGTCACCAAATATATTTTATTTATTACAAATAGGCTAACATCCAAACCAAGGCCACAAAAAAACTCTAAAGTTAAACCAAGTCACAAAGGACAAAGATAACAAAACACATTGGCACCTTAAACTCAACACTACATTGTGGGCTTATAAAAGGAGCATTCATATGCCCATGAGTAAAAAACCATGTAATATTACTTTTAGCGATGAATATATTCTACCATTTGAGGTATAAATCCCTATCTTTTGCATTTATCTTTAAGGCATCTGTACTAAAAATGAGTATAAGAACAGATAGTTGTAACCCTTAAATACCTTAGATGAACATAAACTTATATCCATAAAAAAATCACATTGCTTATACAGACCATATGTGTAAATAGTTTAATAGGAATGTTCTTGAGAACCTTATACATGTAGGAGACTTTATCCTAAGACATGATAGTAGAGTGGATAATAAGAAGGAATAAACTTGGAAATTTGATCCCAATTAGTTGGACCCATATCTGGTGACTTTATAAAACTTTAGAGGGTAAGGCGCTAAATGGTTTTATGAAATATTTGCACCTCCAAGGTGGTAATGTCAAATGATCCACAAATATTTCCTCTATCATAGGTGGAAAATTTAGATCCCTCTCTATTTCTATAGATTATGGGCCATGTCTATATCTTCTTTACATGTTAAAATCCTTGGGTATGAAAGGTATAAATCTTATGATTCCTCAAATGTTACGCTCAAGGGTCATAAAATTTTAAATAGAAACATAAGATAATGGTTTTTGCTTCCTTCATCTTATTTGGGGATAATAATCCTACAAACTTGACTTTTAAGATATTACATCTAATCAACACATTTCATTTAAAATACATAAAGCCTAGTCGGGAAAATAATTTGGTGGATATAATGAGACCATATCATTCCATTTGTTCTCTTTCCCTTAGTCATGGAATAAAAAAGACTTTTTTTATTAGGTTGCCTAAAATCTTGAGAGTGAAATAGTAGCCCTAATTGATAAGCGTCGACTATAGAGATGTTTGTAACTTCATGATAGGATAATTGTAGTAATAAGAAATGAAAAATATAATTATCAACATCACTTTTGTTTCCCTTCATTATTTCTTCTAATTTACCATTTTAATTTTTAATAGTCTTGGTTATCTCAATGCAAAAACTGGAAATAATTGTGGACAATGATGTTTTGAGATCGATGTTATCGCCTACAGAGAGTGGAAAGGGTTTGAGTATTAGACACAAGGATTACATGAAAATAAGTTCTTTAATGGATCATTATATGTATGGGGAAAAGGAAGAGGAGGATGAGATTAAAACTTCTCCCATGAGCAGAAGGAGTGGAAGAGAGCCTAATGCAACTCATAAATTATTGCCTTTGTTGAGTGCTTGATGTCCATTAGTTTTATATGATTTGCATCCACCAACCTTTAAATTTAGTCTAGTGTTAGTATTTTCACTAAGAACTATGTTGTCACACCTAAAGGTATAATACTAAATAATTCTTTCCATCATTAAGTTGACCTTTAAACCAACTACTCGTTTATTAAATATTATAACTCTTAATTGTATTTTTAATGTATATACGTATTTAATTTTTACATAAACCCATGTTTATTATATATATATATATATATATATATATATATATATTAAATATTTGGTATATTATACATGTTAGGGTTATTTATATATTTAATTATGGTATATTTAACTCTTATATGGTTTGTTGTACTGTATTAACATCATTAGCTACATCCCTTATGTGTAATTTATAAATCCTAGTTTATTGTTATTGGATATCATCAAAACCCTTAGGTATTTGGATGGTACATATGTTTCCATAATATTCCAACTTAAATGATTAGATCTAATAAATCTACCATGTAAAGTTTTAGAAGAAATTGCAATCCTACATAATTTGTTGAAATTAATTTGATTATATATAGTTATTACTTGAAAAATAAAATGTTGTCTCTCAATGTTCTTGATGTTCCTTCTACCATTACATTATTATTTTTTAAATGATGTTTAAAAACCTTTGAATGATAATATTGTGAATGGATATGAAACTAATAATTATCTTGATAGTGAACACCAAGATGAAAATGTTAGATTTAAAAGACTTAGATTCTTTAAGAGACACATCATTATTAATACTAAACAAATATATTAATTTTTATATGTGTTAAGATATTCATACCAATGCCAAACCTTATGTTAATTACCTCAATTTCATGTTAATACTCAAGATATACCTTATAGAGTGTATAACAGATATTTTATTACAAATAGTGGATATCAAAAATCATAGAGAGTCCCCTCCCATGCCTCATGATGTGTTCACTTCTCAAATTTTTTATTCTTAACTATATTTATTTGAGTTTTGTTGATGTTTCATTTACATCTCAAAATGATTTCAATTATTTTTTGAGTTATTCTATGTCCTACAATTTCAAATTATTCTCTCTACAATCTCATATTTTATTTCTTCATTGCAATGTTTCTCAATTAAATTATTTAGAGAATACTTTTATTCGCATGTAGTCTAGCACATTTCTCTTCCAACCTATAAAATTACCATTGTGATAAAAACCTTGCTTGAGGTTCAATATTAAATTAAGTTTATTTCTTGAGGATATAAAAATACAAATAATAGGATCAATTCACATAATATTTTTAATAACCCATTGGATTAAGAAGTTATTATCACCCTTTTCCAATAACATTTTTAGGTCCAAAATTTGAATTATTCAATGGCATAATATATCCTTCTCATTGCATAAAATTATTCTAGTCTTTTTATCTAGATTTTTTTCACAATGATAAACTTTACTAAGGTCCTTTTTAGAGGTTTTAAATACTATGCATATGATTGGTTTTCTTCTTTTATATAAATATTTATGATTTTTTCACTATTATAGGTGATGATTTCGTAATTATTTTTTATAGATATTAAAATGAAAGATAAATGTGCATAGAATGCTTAGTATGTGCTTTGTTTCAAGTTAATGGGTAAAAAATACATTTCAGTTATCTAATAGTAAATAAAAATGTATAATTATTCAATGTTTAATTTTTTGTATTAAAAATGGAGATATATTCACTACCTACACATATTTCAACAATCATTCTCATGTGCTTAAAAACTATGAAATCTATATTTTGTAGGACAACATGATTACATATTTAACTAATGAGCCTACCTCTTTTAGATAACCAAATTTTGTACATGATTTATTCCAAAATAATTTTAAACAACTTTGTATGTATAGATCTCAAATCACATTCTAGTACTTAGTGGTGAATATATTTTGATATTTCTATTATCTTACTAATTATATTTGGATATGTGGATCCATTATCATATCATGAAAACAATTCATATCAAATATTATAGAGATATCTAACCCTCCATATTACCATTGGATTATCTTAAGACTCAGGTCAATTTTGAAATTTATGATCAATATCGATAATTGGTACTGACCAAAAATAGAGGAATTTACATAGGTCTTCTTTAATTTATTTTGGGCATGTTTTAATTTATGAAAATTTTTGGTCACATTTCAACTTATTTTTATAAATTTTACTTGCCATTAGGTCCTTCATTCAAATTTATAAAATTACATATATGTAAATTTAATATAACATTTTTAATGAAAAGCACATTTCATTCTGAAGAGCTAGAAAAGAATACAAATTTTAGATACATAATTATTATAATTTAGTCCAAAACATACAAGGGTACATTCATATTTACAATCTTGTACTAAGGGAAAGATAGGAGAAGGATCATTTAGTTTGATATCTCTTTGAAGTATTGTAAACTTATTGCAATGCTTGTTCTATAAATAGGTATTGACCAAGGTGAGTCTAATTCAACACTTTTCTAAACACTCCTCATTTGATATTAGATCATTTGTGAAAAACTAATGTGTTGAATATGCATCTACTCTTGTGTAGTTATAAAAATACATGAAGGAAGAAAAAGATGTAGTCCAAATAATATTTAACCATCTGGTCCAGATTTTATATAAGACCAAGATGTATATAAGCTGAGTGTATAGTAGCAGTATTGAAAAAAAAGTGAGCCTCAAGGTGTAATTAATTCTAAACTTGCATAATAGAGTATAGAAAGATGTAACCTAGATAATTAGACTATGTGTATGATGGCACAAATACGATAATGTGGTAGTGTTGAATATATGTATATGGGCATGTTCCCTCAAGGGATAAATAATGATAAATATATATACATGTGGTGGACTTGAGTCCTGTAGTGATCTGATAATAGTTTAAAATAACAAGTAAAGCATGTATGTATGATAAAATTGACTACCCTAGTATAGATAAAAAATGTAGCATCCAGAAAATAAATAGAATGTAAACATGGAAATGCATATAATCTTCAATTTATTTACTTTTCTAAGAAAATATTTTAATGTTTTTGTATTTTTGAACATATTATTTTGTTATCATATTTTATGAGTGAAATAAATATGTAAAATCAACATGAAAATAAAAATTTCTATAAGGAGAAAGAGAAATCAAACTATGTACAAGTAAATCAAGGAACATACCAACTAATGAGTCTCGTAAGAGACTCACAATCAGTGTGTCCTATATCAAAAAGAGGAAGAGTGATTTCTAATGATGTGTGAGGTAGTATTTGAGATCTAAGAGATGGATGAACTGAATAATCCATAGCTACCACTTCCTATGGAGGTTAGCTATAAATGTGTATATATTACTAAAATGGCCTCTTAATTATGGGGATTGTGAGGACCCATCTAGTATCAAAAGTTGTAACTGGCATGGATGCCCTATGTAGAGTGATATGAGGACTCATCAACACTGATCTAAGAGTGAATTGGATATTGAGAGACTCTATATAATCCACAACATGTCTTTGACATAGGTGTCTCTCTACTAAATATCTATGTTGGAGAGTATGCATATGTGGTAATGTTGAAGGAGTAAACCTCAGCTGCACTAGTGGATCAACTTATATTTATGGTGTGGTAATAGGATGTATATGAATAACCAATGACTATTTTTTAATTATGTTTAGTAGGAATATGATACTCATATGGAAGAGCCTCAAATGTAACCACCTAATTATCATTTATATTTTTGAAATATTTGTGCATAATAGAAGGAATGACATAGATATTTTGTATCTAAGGATTACCAAACAAAATGTCAAATATTATGGCAATGGGCACAACGATGAATTTGGTGTCCATGTGTGTGGGTATAAATTTTAATAGAAGTACAATATCTCCACTAGATCTCTAACAATGACCATGGTCAACCATAAAACTCTAAGTAGTATGATGATCAATGTGAGACGGTGTAATGAATCCATATAAATATGTGTCATTATCAACAATATCCTACTCTAAAAGTGATAAGAGGCCTAGCTATCAATATAGTATGATACACTCCTATTATATTAGTGATAGGGTGTGTGTCTTTTGTATGATCATGACACGATGTTGGTGGTGGATGTCCCTAATAACTAAAATGATCACTTAAAGTGTCTATTATATAATTAGCCTTATGATTTAGAAATAAATCAAAGAATATTTTGATTTTTTTCTTCCATTTCTTGTGCTATAGGTACATCCATAAGAGTGACCACATCTATTTTATTAGCAATAATCAAACCCTAAATCTTATATCATAAACAAATGCATCTATGCATAGTATGTCCAGATGTCTTGTGATAAGAAAAAAATACATTTGAATCATATTTATATGGAAGAGGCCTAGTCCTATAAACTTATTTAATGGTAAGGAAAGATATGACATTGCATTCTAAAAGTTTTTGGATAACCTAATATGGTGGTTTAGAATATTTGTAAAATGTTTCCTTAGAGGGATGATAATACCAAATGAAGATCTGGATCTGAAGTTGTAATAACCATTTTATTTTGCTCATTCATTTTTTTAGTGGTCCTTACCTTATATGGGATATTATTATAATTCTTATTAGTTGAATTTGATCTAGTTGTATACTTTAGCTTTCCCATGGAGAGATGTTTGACTTCTCCTTCCTTCAATGTATGGCATAAATCTATGAATGATTGAAACTTTTTGAAAAACACCAATTCATGTAATATTGGTAATAAATTTTTTTTTAATATTACTTGAATTTCTCTATCTACCATCGGGATAGTCATATTTACTAATATGGTTTTATCTTTTGAGACATATTTAGTTATTAGGTCATTAGATTAATTAATTAGTTAAGCCACTTTGTCATAGGAAAATTTATCACTGATGTTTATTTTAATGTGTGCCAATAAGATATCTCCAAATGGATTGAATGTTGTGTTTGAGTAATTATGGAGATAATAGAACCATTGTAGTGCATTGTCCTTTAAACTATGAGGAACAAGCTTAGTAAGGAGCCAATCATTGGACACATAGTCCATGCATTTTTCATGGAAATCTCATATAAGATGCTCTGGGTCACCTAAAACATAATACAAATTAAGCTTAGGTTCCACAAATCCATATGGCAATGGAGTTTACACTATATGTTGTGACAATGTTGTATGCAATAGAATATGGTAAGTCATGGCATGAGATGGAATAGTAGTGCCCTACTCAAAATCTAACACCTTGGAATATTTATAATGGATTTTTTACATGGGATATTGTATATCTAGAGATGATAAATGCATACTAAATATAGGAGATGTCACCACTAGTGAAATAGGCCTAGTAATGTGAGGTTGCTGTATAATTTCAGTTACCCTCATAGTAGATGGAATCATTGTAATATCAATTAGATTTTTTAATATTGACCAATGGATGACTTATTTACTTCTAATATAACTTTTAAAATATATGCATGATCATGGAGTTGTTCCTAGAATGTATCTCTAAATTTTTTTAAGATCTCATCGTTGTCAACTATTATATTATCAGGATCAAGAGGGGGAGTGTGTCTCATGTATCATGTTGTGTATCAATATCCTCTTGGTACTATTCCTCATGTTATGATTTATTATCATTTAAACCCACATAATCATGGTGAGAATGGTCAACTGAAGGATCTTCCTTAGATTTGTCTATGGTTCAGAATTGAACTAAAAGAATTTGAGCCTATGTAATAGTATTCTCACTAAGCCTAACACTTATTCTTAAAGGAGTATAAATAGATTTTTTAGAAGGTATAATTAAATAAATTTTAAATATTGTATCTAAAATAAAATATATGTAATTTCAAAATCATGATATAATAAATGGAAACAGGAAAAAGAAGGATACAAAACCTATGAGATTTTAGGGCTAGGGTTTTATTACACTATTCAATGTAAGTCAGGGTCACCAAATGATTTAATAATTTAGGGATAAATGTAAAATATATCCTAGTTTAGTTTAGGGTATAGAATAATAAATTAGTATAAAAATATAAAATAATTATATTCTTAATTTGTATAAGATTTGAGCTTTTGACCCTTTTAAAAATAGTAATAATTTAGGAATAATATACTTAGATGTAAAAATTTATTAATATGAATAAGTGGAATGTGGGAAGTGATCTAAACATGAATGTAGGTGTTTTCAACAACAATCATGCCTTAAAAATCTCTCAAGATGGTAACACAGTCTCTAGGTAGTAGCATAATGCACAAGTTTCCTCCTGTGCCACACTATTATCCCACTAGATTACAAACTATGAACTTATCAGAATACCTTCACATGTGTCTAAGAGTCCTATGAATATGTGGATGAGATATAGATCACTCTCTATTCTCTCTAATTAACTACATTATCCTCCAAACCCTATCCTTCATGGTTGTTAGGTCGTTGATCTATAATATAGCAAATTTGGCATTATTGGGGTAGGTTGGACAGTCATCAACAACCCATATATTGAGCATTGACTACATTATAATACCTTAAAAGGAGATCAGAAACTATGCAGTTCCCTTGATCTAAGTGTTTGGTGTAGGACTTTATGATGATAGAATTAGTGTCAATTTGAGTAATTTGAGAGTGACTTGAGACTAAAAATATAATTAATTTAGTGCTAGAATCAGTGAAAATTTAAGAGTAATAGAATTTAGTGATATAATTATTATCGATTTATTGATTTGATTAATTTGAGAGTGATGTAAAATATGTATCAATGACCTTGATTTTCAAAAACTATTTCTAAATTATTTGCATCTAATCTCTAAATAGTGGACAAGTGAGTGAAAGAGGTCTCTAAATAATATTTTGTTACCTGTCGAGACATGGAACAGGTATGAGGCCAACCCTAAGGTTCCTAGGAAGGTGTAATAAGTGGTAATTTTAGTACATGGCCTAAAATGACATTAGTTTTTCCCTTTAGCCAATAATATATTATATTATTATGCCAAGGGCAAGGCTATTATGTATGTGGGAATATTTGTGGGGATATTGGTATATAAGCCTAAGCAGAGGATAAATATAGTGTTTGGTTCATATGGGACTTTATGAGGATCACACAAGAGAAGGAAAATGTCTGGAAGAGGATTAATATATGTCTAGGGTAAATCTAAAGCTATGGTAGTCTCAAGTGATAGACATTGAACTACTAAAATGACATTTTAGATGACTACAACTTCTTTATGGGCCATTACTATGGAAGTTAATTAGCTTGTTATTTATATGGGTGTTTGTTCTTCTCATTTTATCCCTCATTTATTGTTAAAAGAATCATAATTCATAGTCTATGTCAGATTCGAATGCCTTGTCCAAAATTCATCAAATGACCAATCCCTTACCTATATTGGGAAATATAATGTTCCTCTAATCTCTAAATTCATTCAAAATTTATGTGATATATTATATTTCTTATGCACCTATGATGATATTCCCTCATCACACCACAAATTGTTTTTCCTACTTACTATCACGTGTTTTTTCTTACATATGATTATTATGATTCTTACTGTAAGATAAAACATTATCTCTCTTTAAATGAGTATATTGACATAACTTATGTTGAAAATGAGGATCCTAGTCTTCCTCATATATACAAATTTGATGAAGGAAATGCTTTGATAATTGATGACACCGTATACATTAGCATAGGGACCACATAAAACCCAAGTGTCCTCAAGATCCAGTCTTCACTATAACCCAAAGAGGCTTAAGACTATAATAATTTACTTAATGAACTTTCAAAATCCATTAAATTTTCATATATATACATGTCAAGTATCCAACCTAAATTAGTTTTCCACAAATTAGTTACCATTCCTAATCCACAACCTATAAAACAAAAGCTTATGGCACTCAATCCCAATTTATACTGAAGGTTGATTAATATGTCATTTATCTATTAAATTTAGGCTTAATAGATCCCATATAATAATATAAATGTATGTTTACTATTTTACTCATTCTTAAAAGAAAAAAAAAAAAAACTAGGATATGTATCCACTTTCATGATATAAAAAATCATATCATAAGGATGATTTCCCTTTTACCTCCATGAATGTTACCAATGACATGACCATAGGTTATGATTTATTATCCCTCATGGGTGGTATTACCTTATAAATTTGAATATTATAATAAGGGATGTTTAAAATAAGGTGCCTAGTCTTTCTCCTTTTATAGCAAAATTTTAGGAAGGGAATGCTTCCATCATTTATGACACCATATGCATTAACATAGGGACCAAATAAAAAATAAGAATCCTCAAGATATTGTATTCATTCTCACCCTAAGAGGTTTAATACTATAATAAGTTACTAAAATTTCCAAATCCTTTGCCTTTTCCTATGAATATATGTCAAGTATACAACTTGAAGTAGTTTTCCACAACTTGGTTACCTTTCCTAATGCAAAACCTATTAAGCAAAATGTTAGGAAACTCAAACCCAATTTTTAACTAAATTAAAATTAATATTTCATTTAAATATTAAATGTAGGGTTCATAAATACCATAGACTATTCTAAATGGATGTTTAATATCATCCTCATTTTAAAACGTAATAAAAAAATTAATATATGTATCTACTTACATGATATAAAAATTATGTCCTAATCATGATTTCCCTCTTCCCTCCATAGATGTTATCATTGACACTACCATAATTTATAATTTTTTATCCCTCATGAGAGATATTTCCTTATTGAGTTGAATATTATCCTATTTAATCCATAATTCCCTTCACTTGTGGCACCAAAAGATTACATCCCTAACCAACACTTCATCCAACTCAAACACTAATGTATTCTCTCTATAATAACACTCAAAGTTCATGCTTGTAATTGATATCACATGATTGATGGATTATAAATAAGACTCAACCTTTTCAATCTCCTAAAATATATTTTTAAAAGTTTCATTATTCCAATATCTAAAGTGGGATTTCATAAAATCTAACTTCTCGTTGATCCCAAACATTTTTAATTTAATCCAGACTCTATTCAAGTCCCACCATAGTTTAAAACTATCATTAATATTATTATTTGTAAGCCACATAATATTTAAACTAAAAGGATGTTTATGATTCATCGCATCCTCAAAAATCCTAAGTTCTATAGGCACATGATTCGATCCATTATTTGGTAGAATGATTTTTTCAAGAACCCAAACAAAGTCTAAATAGTTTGGAGAGACCAAAAAATTATCCAATCATTTGGAAATATTTCAAACCTTTTCCTCTTGATAGTCCATGAAAATAAACCATTCTTGGGCATCATATCTAAAAGGCTAGTAGATGAAATAAACTTAGAATAGTCCTTTCGGGATTGAGTTTCCCTTCCCAATCCTCCTCTCTTATCAAAGCAAGATGGCACTGAATTCTACCCTATTAACACATAATTATCCATTATTCCCTACAAAATATTGTTAAATATATTTTGAGGACCATGCCTTAAGATTAATAGAGTTTGGTGCATACACACTAAAAAGGAAACCCATAATATTATAACCAAATTCGACCACCTTACAAAATTGGTAGTTTATCTCAACCACAAACTCTTCAATCTCCTCTTTTTAAGGAGAATAAATAATAGTTATTCCTCCTAAAAAACTCATTGACTTGGAAAAAGTACCACTCTAGTGACTCCACCCTTTTTGCATCAATTCATCTGCCTCCAACTTACCTAGCTTCGTTTACTACAATATAAACACATTAACCTTGGATTCAACAAATGTCACCTAACCATGAAACAATTTTTTGGGGTGTTTCATCCCCTAACATTCCATCAAATAATTTTCATTGAGACAATGAAGGGGCATAATACCCTCACCTATCCACAATAATGAAGATGTATATTGATTATTGAGTTCCTACCAAAACTTTCACCTCTATAATCTCCTTTTTAATTTTGTTTAGCTTTTTCCTACCCCTCTTAATAAGATCACCCCAATTAGGATGAGATAAATTTCCCACCTTTTGATTTAAAGAGATGATGTATATATAATTTAACTCTTATTCCTTTTCTTCATTATTCCTAAAATATTCATCATGTGAGGAAAGATGAAAATTCCCCACACAACCTAGGGATTAAACTCTAGATTATAACCCTTCATCAACCATTGATGGACCAACCTTACCCCTTGAATTAAGAATGGTATAAATATTTTGGGCATCTAATAAAATAAACTTATACTTATTAAGCATTAGATATGGAGGTAAAGATCATCCACCTTATATCTTATGCTCAAAAGATTCATTATCTTGAATATTTAAGACCAAAAAATCACAATCCCTCATACGAATACCCACACCTCCATTTCAATAAATAAAATATTATGACTATGGGATCTTTTTAGCTTTCCAAACCTTTACCACTAGCTTATCCATAGACCTAGTGGTCCCTTAGGGACAATACTTCTAAATGTAACAAATCTTATGACACTTAAATCATTGAAAATCCACCCTTTCCACATCAATCTTCTTCTCCTAGGTCCTTCCTTAAAATTTTATGAAAATAGTTTTTTGGATAGCCTCCTCTAGATCTATATAATGAAAATATACATGTAGAAATATAAAACCCCTTCACTAGTAACTATATCCACCTTAATAAATTTACCAAAAATGATCTTAAATGTTAGAGGCATTTTTTGGCCCAGAATTATATCACAAGGCAATACACAGAAATCCAAATTGGGAACCTCCCCTTATTTATGGAAATAAGGTCAATATTGGTGGACCATTACTGAAACAAAAAATACCACTCCATCTAATATCCATGGGCCCTATTCTAATATCTATTATTTCCTCCCCTCATAAGGACAAATGGAAACAAAGAAGCCTTTAAGGAGAAATCTAAGCCTAATTTTTAATCCCTAGTTGTCCTCGACCCAAACTTCTACAAATCCAATGGCCACCAATTTTCAAAAATACTTCTCAATTAAAATGAAATATATCCTCATATGGATACTATCTATTAATATTTCACTCTCAAAATAACTATATTTTACAACCTGACTGCTTTCTTATTGAGGAATCAAATTACTAACCACTTGGTTTGAAGGGATATCTACAAGATGAGTGTTAGCGGATCGAAGCTAAAAATTAAAAAAATTACATTATTCATAGGGCCTTAAAAATTATCCTACATTAGGTGTCAAACATTCATTCTATCTAAAGTTAATACAAGAGGATGAGGGCTTCCCTTCTATCAAAGGTCCCTCTAGATTTACATCCGACGAGTTTCCTTTCCCCCAAGCCTCCTACTCTTCTTATATCTCATGTTGGACTTCCTTTTTACCTTATTTCTTCAATCAAGAAGTTGAATTAGTCATATATCACCCAAATTACCTAATATACTCCTTGAACTACACCATTAAATCACTAAATTATATTAACTTTTCTATTGTTTTTGTTTATAATAATAATTTTTTAAAAAATGATTTGTTACTCATTTTAAGAATGATTTAATTTAAATGAAATCAAAGATAAGGATAAAACAATTGAAGTAAAAAAATCTAAATTAATTTTTTAATCAACAATGAACACAATTTAAAAAATGCTACACATCACTACAACCTAACATATTATATATAACTATCTTACTTGAGTCTCACAAATTTGAATAATACAATTGTAAAAAATTTTGGTTTAAAATTTATGGCTTCCAATATTTTTTTATCTAATAGGTTTAGCTAAATACTCAAAAACTGACAATAAAATTTAGTCGCATCAACCTATAAATAAAATTATCTTGCAAAACCACCATCTCAACAACATAACCAAAAATATTATTAATCTATATTAACAAAGACTTTTATGGACATCTTTAACCAATTATTAAAAAAATATAAATTATTTTAATTAGAAAAAAATTAAGTAATCAACGTAAGATCAACTATTTAATTTCACTCAATATGTTTTCATTTAATGTTTTTTAACTGAAGTGATCTAGATGATTTAAAAAAAGCTATTTTGAGATGTTATCATCAATTGAGTTGAATAATATACTATGTGAGAGGAGGATATGCCTCTGACCACTATTATAGGATTTGTAATCAGGAAGTTCATCTTAAATCAAACCGTTTACATATTTGAGATACCATAGGTCATTATCATAGATAATGGGTCCCCTTTTAAGAATCATGAGATATGTGATTTATTTAATAAATTTTTTATCTTTTGCCACATTTTTTTTATTACCAATGGGACCATACCCAAGACAATACCATAAAAAAGACTCTAAATTCAAACCAAGTCAAAAAGGTTAAACATAAGAAAACATATTGGCACCATCATCTCTACCCTGTATTGTGGGATTATAGAATGAGAATTCATATGCCATCAAGGGAAAATCCATATTTTCTTATTTTCAAGGTTGAATCTATTATGCCATTCAATTTATAAATGTCTAGCTTGTTCATCTATCCTTAAGGCCTCTCTAATTAAAAATATAATAGGAACACATATTTTTAACCATTAAAGACCTTAGATGAACGTGATTTTGGATCCATAAAAATTCACCTTGATTGTATAGACCATATGTGCAGATAGTTCAACAAGAATGAAAATTATATACATTTAGGAGACTTTATCTTCAGACTTGATAGTAAAAAAGATAATAAGAAGGAATAAAATTGGAAATATAGTCCCAATTTAATGGTGCCATATCTAGTGACTTTATAACACTTTATAGGGTAAGGATTTAAATGAATCTTTGATCTCTTTTTGCCTCAAAGGTGGTAAAGGCAATGCCTCCATAAATCTTTCCTTTGTCATATGTCTAAAAAGTATCTCCCTTTCTATTTATATAGATCTTGTATCATATCTATAACTTCCTTGCATGTTAAAATCCCTGGGCTTGAACGGTATAAACCTTATTATTTCTAAAATTTTATGCTCATGGGTAATAAAATTTGAAGAGAAATAGAAGATAAATATAGTTCCTTCTTGCATATTATTCTTGGACAATAATCCTACAAACTTGACTTCTAAGATTTTAAATTTGCTCAGCATATATCATTAAAAAGCCTTGAAGCCTAGTCAATAAAACCATTTGGTGGATATATTAATACCATATCATTCCATTTATTCATTTTCCATTAGTCATGGAATGAATAAGACTTTTTTTATCAAGTTGCACAAAATCCTGAGAGAAATGTTATCCCAAATTGATGAGGGACAACTATAAACATGGTTGTAGGTTCATGATGGGGTAACTACAAAAAAAAAATACATTTATAAACATCATTGTTGTGGGTTTTACCTTTATTATTTGGTCTAAATTCCCATTTTAATGTTGAATACACTTGGATATCTCAATGCAAAAGAGGATTTAGTTGTTGACAATGATCTAATGAGATCCATATTGTCATCCTGAGAGGGTGAAAAGTGTTTGAGTAGTATCCATGAGGATTAAATGAAAATCAATATAATAATGTACCATTATATGGAAGAGGATAGGGAAGGGGAGGATGATATTATAACTTATCCCATGAGTAGGAGTGAAAGAGAGCCTAAATTGCCTCAGAAAATATTGCTTTTATGGAGTGATTAAGGTCCATTGGTTTTAAATGATTTGCATCCTTAACCTTTAAACTAATTCAATGTTAGTATTTTTCACTTGTTACCACATTGTCTCACCAAAATTTACCTTACTAAATAATTCCTTTTGATGTTACTTACACATTTGGGCCAACTATTTGTTTATTAAATATGATAACTCCTAATTGCATTTGTAATGCCTATATGTATTTAATTTTGATATAAAACCACTTTTATCATACCATGTTTTTTTGAAACTCTGATCTAATACACCCTTTAGGGTTATTTATATATTTAATTAAGGTATATTTAAATTTTATATGGTTTATTTTACTCCTTTAACATCATTATCTCTTTCCCTTATGTGTTATTTATAAATCCTAGTTTATTGTTCTTATATATCATTCAAACCCTAGGGTATTTGGATGGTACATATGTTTCCATATTATTATAACTTAAATGATTATATCAAATAAATATACAAATTAAAGTCTTAAAATAAATTTGAATCCAAGATAATTTTTTGAAATTAATTTGGTGAAATCTAGATACTATGTGAAAAATAAAATGATGTCTGTCAATGGTCTTGATGTTACTTTCACCATTACATTATTTTTTTGAAAATGATGTTTAAAAACTTTGAATAATAATATTTTTAATGGATATGAAACTAACAATTATCTTGATAGTGAGAACTAAGATGAAAATGATATATTTGAAAAACTTGGAGTCTTTAGGAAACATATCATTACTAATACTAGAGAAATAGATATATTTATATACATGTTGAAATATTCATACCAATGCCAAAAATTATATTAAGTACCTAAATTTCCTTATAAAACTAAAAATATATCTTATAGAGTGAATAATTTATTGGAAATAATGGATACCAAAAATCATTTAGAGTCCCCTTCCATACCTAATGATCTGTTCACTTCTCAAATTTCTTATTATTGACTATATTTATTTGAGTTTTGTGGATGTTTCATTTAATTCTCAAAATGATTTCAATTATTCTTGAGTTCTTATATATCCTTTACTTTTAGATTAATATCCCACCAATCTCATCTTTCATCTCTTCTTCACAATGTTTCTTAATTAAATTATTTGAATAATGCTTTTTTTCCCACATAGTCTAGTACCATTTCTATGCCAACCTATAAAATGACCGTTGTGATGAAAATTTTTATTGAGGTTTAATAATAAATTTAATTTATTTCTTAATGTTATAAAAATCAAAATAATAAATTCAATCTACATTATATTTTTATGAAACCATTGGATTAGGAAGTTATTACTACCTTTTGACAATAACATTTTTAGCTCCAAAGTTTCAATTATTCACTAAAAATAATGTCCTTCTAATCACATAATATTACTCTAGTGTTTTTATCTATTTTTTTTCTCAAAATTATGTTTTCTTTATAAAGCATTTTATATAAGTTCTAAATACTAGGTGTATGACTAGTTCTATTTTTTTAATAAATTGCTGTGCATTTTTCACTATTGTAGGTGATGCTTTCCTATTTCATTTTTTGAAAAATATTAGAATTGATTATAAATGTGAACAAATTGCTTATTATGTCTTTAGTTTCAATATAATTGGTATAAACTGACTTACCTATTATCTAATAGTAAATGAAAAAGTATATTTCTTAAAATTTTGATTTTATGTATTAAAAATGGTGTTATTTACCACCTACCCATAATTGAATGATCATTTTCCTATGATTAAAATATTTGTAATCTATATTTTATAAGATAACATGATTAAATACATATCTAATGCCTCTGCTTCTTTTAGATAATTAAATTTTATACAAGCCTTATTTCATAATATTTTTAATAAACTTTTCATGTATAGATCTCAAACCACATACTAAGTACTTCATGGTGAATTTATTTTGATATATCGATTATCTTAATAATTATATTTGGATGTGTGGCTCCATTATCAAATATTAAAAAAATTAACATCAAATATTATAGAGATATCCAATCCTCCCTATTACCATTGGAGTATGTTAAGCCTCAGGTCAGTCTCAACATTTACATTTCGTATTGACTATTGGTATTGACCGAAAATAAAGGAATTGACATAGGTTTTCTTTAATTTATTTTGGATATGTTTTGATAAATGAAATTTATTGGGTAATTTTCAACTTATTTTGATATATTTTTCATGCCATTAGGTCTTTAATTAAAATTTATAGACTCCCATATATGCAAAGCTACTATAACTTATTTGACGGCAACCACATTTCATTCTAAAGAGTTAGAATAGAATACAAATTTTCCCTATATAATTGTTAGAACTGAATATAAAATTTACATAGGATGATTCATATTTTCAATCTTATACTAAGGGAAGGATAGGTGAAAGAGCATCTAATTTTATCTTTCTTTGAAGTATCATAAATGTATTTCAATGATTGGAATATCAATGGGGATTGGCCAAGGTAAGTCTAATTCAAACCTTTTCCAGATATCCCTCATTTGATATTAGATAATTTATGGAAAAGTAATGTTTTGAATATGCAGGTGCTCTTGTGTAGTTCTGAAAAGGCATGGAGGGAAAAAAATCACATATGCAATTACATATCCTTATAAGAAATTAGTCAACCATTATGTGCAAGGCCAGTTGTAACCACTATAGGCAATACCTACTATCAATAACAAATAAATCCATCTGAACTAAAAAAAATCAACACGAGGAGATAAATAATGTAAAAAATAGTGATTTAGTTCTAAGATATACAATTTAGATTATCGAATTCTATATCTATGTAGCGAGCAAGTTACGACCCCTCTTATGAATTGTTTAATATTCAATATTATATTTAGTATGTACATTTTTTTATATTGTAAAACAAAAAATCAAGGCACTATTTTTAATAATTAATATCCTATTAGGTTTTAATTAATCCAAATTAGGTTAAAACATATAGCCTTTCACATTTTTTTACCTTATTGTTTCAAATTTGCTTTTTGATCTCCTCACACATAACAATATGTCTAGCATATTTGATCCTATGTTTTTATTGATTATATATTTTTTATTTATTATCCCTTAAACGAGCTATTATAATACATTAAAGGCCTAATTCAAATAAGTGAATAAACATGGGAATATAAGGCCAACTATGAATATATCTTTAGTATGTACATTTTTTATATTGTGTAACACAAAATCAAGGCACTATTCTAATAATTCATATCCTATCAGGGTTTCATTAATCCAAAATAGGTTAAACCATATAATGTTTCATAATTTTTTATCATAGTGTTTAAATTTTCCTTTTTATCTCTTCACACATAAAAATTTATCTAGCATATTTTATCCTATGGTTTCATTGATATATTTTTTATTTCCATACATAAAATATATCTTCATATTTGTCCTTATATTCCCATGTTTGTTCATTTATTTTAATTAGGCATTTAATGTATTTAAATAGATTTTTTAAGGGCTATAAAAATGAATAATCAATAAAAACTCTAGTGAATATCATCCTATGGACTTCTTATTTTCTAAAAACTCCATTCCTTATTCATATGATAATTAATGGATGAATAACCAAACATGTGTGATGAATTATTCTAGTTATGTGGATAAAGAAAGTGATTTTATTGATTATGATTATAATTTATGGGTATCAATCTAATCATAAAAAAGTGAGGTTTGATATGAAAATGAATACTATAGTGAAGAATAAAAAGAATCCATTAATGAAATAAAAAAACCTCCTTCACCCACTTCCTTTATGCATTCTTGATTTAATTATTTGATAAAATAAGATGCGAAAGATAGTAATGATCACATGCATATTTGTATCAGAGCTTATGAGTAAAAAATCAAATATAATTTATCTAATATACCTCATTTATCTCTAGAATATTACACATAACTTCATCTCACTAAATGTTATAAAAAACAAAGTCATATCCCTTTCTTAGAAATGGAAAAAGAATGTCAAGTCACTTTTCTCTATATAAATGGAAAAATAAAGTGAAATTAATTCTCTCCCTATAAAAATGGTTAAATAATGTGAAGAATTTTAAATTCTTTCTCTCTCTTTAAATGGAAAAATAATGTAAAGAATGTGAAATTAATTCTTCCTCTATATTTATGGAAAATAAATTTGTAGATAAATGAAATTATTTCTCTCTTTAGAAACAAAAAATTGAATTGAAATTTCCCCTATCCTTCTATGATTATTAAATGATACAAAATCATGCGATGATTCTCTATATTAAGTATAAATACATTGTCAAAATATTTCTCAAAACGAACATTTTATTGAGACCAAATGTGATGATAATGTAACAATATGTTATGATACATATTTAGAATGTGAATTTATGGAAAATAATGCTACACATTAATGTGATGACATTTTAATGATACATATTAAAGATATGAATTTATTGAAGATAATGTTACACATGAATTTGATGATGTTTCTTAACCCATGCCTATGATACAAACTTTCTTGCATAGACGTCCTTCACCCATTTGTAATAGTATACCTATGATAACTTATAATAATAATAATCAACTATTTAATGAAAATCTTAAGTATATTAAAATGTATTCTAAGTAATTAATCTGGATAATTGATTTTGTAGTTGTTTTTCAACATATAATACATCATGTAACATTAGAAATCAATTCATTTCACACTTGGGTTGATTATAATATTATATATGAAATCCTAATTGTTTGAAAAAATTCAAATGAAAAATTACCTTAAAATTTAATGGAATTTATGATCATTATCTACATCTCAAATATTTTAAAGCATTAATTGATCAATATGACAATAGTTTGATTTCAGTCAAATTATTTACAAAAACATTAACCTATAAGGCTTTGGATTGGTTTCACTCATTCCCTATTGGGTATTATAATCTTACATTAAGATAGAAGAAAATTTATTAATGAAATATATTTATAAAAGGGGACCAATATTTAAATACTAATGGTTACCATCCCTCTACCAAGGAAAACTAAAGCCAATTTATTATTATCTTTTATGATTTAGGACTTGTAAGCACCATTTAATATATCAACAAAAATAATTTAGAATTCATTACATAGTTTTAGGGGCATAATTTTCATATCCAAGAAAATTCACTTTATTATAATTTTGATACAATTGAAATTATTTGATATATCAATATTACATTAACCATAAATTGAACATAAACTAATCATATCTGGTAACCTATGACCAAGACTGTGTAAAACTAGCCTATAACTATTGTGCTATTATAAGAAATATGGAAACTATTATTTCTATGGTTACTAAATAGTATCGCAATCTTATGGATAATAACACATAATGCTAGTTTTCTCTATTGTCCACTTATGTCCAACATAATTGTTTATGTGTAAAACTGATATTGAAATGGAAGTGACTATATTTCACTATATTTTCCTATGTTTGAGCTTTGTAAATTATGTTTACGTGCTGAAATCTATGTTGTCAGTGCACTCATATTCCTTGATTTCTAAAATAAAAGTCATACAACATATGTGTGTGACTTTAATAGTATGATATATGAGTGATGAACCAAGGCTATGCATATAGATATAGTGAAAGTTTGTAATGTAGGATGTGTGTTATATCTAATAGTGAATATAATGTCAAGATAAATAGAAAAATATAGGCATTTATTTGAACCTAAAAAATATAATTATAATCTAAGTAACTTAGTTGGGGATGGGGCATGATGTCCATCAAGGTACTCAAGAAGAAATGGGATATGCATTATGTCCCTCATGACATTACGAACTAAGTATATAAGTAACCAAAAAGCATCAAGTGTAATGGTCATGATGCATACATGAAAGCATACACACAAAAACATGAGGCACATAAAATAGGCCAAACATAGTACAAGGGTCATGTGCACATGTCACTAAGTTTGAGAATGTAATACATAAAATGACATGTTCAAATGTTCACATATTTAAGAAATAAGCAAGGTTGGTTTAGAGCCATAAATAAGGACATGTTTGTATGCCCACATACATATAAAAATAGGCACACACAAGGACATGGGTAAATGTCCAAAGCATACACATAATAGAATAAAGTTGTTTAGATCCATGGAATAATGACACATTTGAATGCCCTCAATTAAATGTAGAAGTAAAGAAACATAATTAAGTCTAAACTAGTAAAGGTAGAACTTAATGTATACATAACCATGTGATCTAAATCCTATATAAGACCAATATATACATAAGTTGAGTCTATACTATTAGTATTAAAAAAAATCAGCCTCAAGGTGTAATCAATTCTAAAATTGTGTAATAGACTATAGAAAGATGTAACTTGGAAAATTAGAAGCTATGTAAGATGCCCCTAATGGGATAATGTGGAAATGTTGAATATATGTATATGGGTATTGGCCTTCAATTTGTAGATAGTAGTAAATCTAGATATGCGTGGTGGAATCGAGTCCTGTAGTGATATTTGAATAGTTGAAAATAACAAGTAAAGCATGTATCAAATATAAGTAATGTAAACATGGAAATGAATATAATCTAATTTTTTTAATTTTCAAAGCAAATATTTGAATTTTTTGTAGCTTTGAATATATTACATTATTTTTGTATTTTTTGAGTATAAGATCTATGTACAAGCAACATGAAAATGGAACTATGTACAAGTACCAAGAGAAAGGAAACTATGTACAAGTAGATTAATGAATATATAAACTAATGAGTCTCATAAGAGACTCATAATCAATGTGGATTGTATGAAATAGAGGAAGAGTGACTAATCATGATGTGTGAGGTAGTATCTAGGAACTGGGAGTTGGATGCACTAAATAATTTGTAGTTTCCACTACTTGTGGAGGGTGGATATGAATTTGTCCATCTGACTAAATTGGCCTATGAATTATGGGGTTCATGGGGCCCCATCTACTAGTAAAATTTGTAACTAGCATGGATAGCCTTTGTGGAGTGTTATGAGGACTCATCAACACCGATCTAGGAGTGAATGGGATAGATTGAGGCTCTCTATAATCCACAACCTGTTTTTCACATAAGGGTATTTATAATAAAGGTATATGTGGGATAATATGTTTACATGGTAATGTTGAAGGAGTAAACCTCACCTACACTAGTGGCACAATCGATATTTTAGTGTGATAATAGGAGATATATGCAAAACTGGTGACTATTGTGTAATTATATGTGTATTAAAAAAAGGATAATCATACTAAAGGCCCTTATATGTAACCAAATAATTATCATATACATACTTGATACATTTTTTCATAGTAAATGGAATGACATGGAGAATCTATATCGAGGGCCTAACTAATAACATGTCAAATACTCTGGCACTAGTTAAAATGATGAATATAGTGGCCATATGTCTAGGTCCAACCTATAATATAAGTACAATCTCCTTAATGGAGCTCTAAGGATGAACACTGAAACTCCAAATAAATTTACTTGTATGATAAATGTCCTACTTTAAATAACCCAAGTGATGTAAAAGTGTAATACTACACATATTGACACTTCACCCATTGACAACAATAAAACTCTAAATACGATGGTGATCAATGTGAGATGGTATAAATAGTACATATAAATCTATGTCATCACCAATAATCTCCTACTATGATAAAGTGATAATAGGAGTAACTATTACTATTGTATGATACACTCTGATGATATTATTGAGAGGGTGTGTGTTCTTTGTATGAGCATGATATGATGTTGGTGGTGGATATGCATGATAAGTAAAATAAACACCTAAAGTGTCTAGTGTATCATTAGCCATGTGCATTGGAAAAAGATTAGAGAGTGTTTTGATTACCTTTGCTTTAATTTGTTGTTATTTTGGTTCCTTTATAGGAGTGACCACCTCTATGATTTTAATAGTGATCAAATCAGGAGTCTTATGTTGTAAACTAATGAAACTATTCATAATATGGCTACGTGTCTTGTAATAATAAAAAAATGCATTTGATCATAGTTATTTGGAAGAGGTCTAGTCAAATAAACCTATTTAATGGGGTAGAGAGATATGACATTTCATTCAAAGAGTTATTGGAGAACCTATGCTGGTGATTTAGGAAGATTAGTAAAAGGTCTCCTTGGATGGATGATAATACCAAACAAAGAGCTAACTCTAAAGCTACATTAATGACTATCTTTTTTTATTTATTCTTGTTTTCAATGGCCCTTACCTTATATAGGGGCTTATTTTAACTCTTAGTATTATAATTCGATCCTATTGTATACTATAGATTTCCCATGTAGATATGTTTGAATTCCCATTCCTTCAATGTATGGCATAAGTTTATGAATGATGATCTTTTTTGAAAATCACTAGCTTGTGTAATGTTGGTAACAAAATTTTCTAGAATTTCTTCTATTTCTTTGTCTATAATGGAAAAAGTCATATTTACTAATATGGTTTTATATCACAAGACATATTCAAATATTGGATCATTAGATTGTTACTTTAATTAGGATACTTGAGCATAGGAAACCTTATCACTGGTGTTGATTTAAAAGTGTGCCAAAAACATATCTAAAATAGTATTAAATGTTATAATGGACTAATTAGGTATATCATACAACCATTGTAGTGTATATTAATTTAAAATATGAGGGAATAACTTAGTAAGTAGCCAATCATTGGGCATGTAGTCTAAACATGCTACATGAAAATCTCATAGATGGTGCTATGGGTCACACTTACCATCATACAAAGTAATATTAGGTGACGCAAATGTATATGGTATATTAATTTCCTCTATATACTATTCTAATAGTGTATTCATGAGAACATGATAATAAAAGGCATGTGATAGCTTGATATCACTCTCCTCAAGATGTAACACCTTGGCCTATAGAGAACGGATATCATGCATGATGGACCATACATATAGAGATGAGGAATTCATAATATCCATAAGAGGTGTTAGAAATATTGAAATAAACCTAGTAATGGTAGGCTATCATATAATATGAGTTGCCACCATAGCAGGTGGAATCACTGTTGTATAAATAGGGGTTTTGGAATATTGACTAATGGATGACTTATTTTTACTTCCATTATAAATTTGAAAATAAGTGCATGATTTTATGTTTGTTCCTAAATTATATATCTATAACTTTGTAAGATCTCTTCCTTGTTGAATATTATATTTTTAGGATCAAGAGGGCTTGCCTCCCGAGTCTCATCTTGCATATCATTATTCTATTTGTAGTATTTCTCATGTTCCAATGTATTATAATTGAAATCAACATAATCATGGTGAGAATGGTCAACTAAAGGAACTACTACCTTATATTTATCCATGGTGTGGGATCAAACTAAAGGAATTTGAGTTTGTGCAATAGTAGTACCACTAAGCCTATAAATTCTTTTTAAAGGAGTAGAAATAAATTTTATAAATGGAATAAGGAAAAAGAATTGAAATATTGTAGCTAAAATAGAATATATATGGTCTAAAATGTGTAATATAAAAAATTTAAATGTGAAAAAAAATGATACAAAACCTATGAACATCTAAGGCTAGGGGTTTTTTACACTATTCAAAGTAAGCTAGGTTCACCAAATGATTTAAAAATTTAGGGTTAAATGGAAAATATATCCTAGTTTAATTATGGGTATAAAATAAAAAATCTTTAAAAAATTATAATAATAAATATAGTCTTTATTTATACCATATTTGATCTTTTGACCTTTCTAAAAATAGTAATAATTAGGAACAATATACTTAGGTAGAAAAAATTATTGTAGATGTATGTTGGAAATTGAGTTAAATATTGATATATGTGTTTTAAATAGGAATCAAGCTCATAAATATCTTAATATGGTATGAAATTCCTTGGGATGATAGCACACCACACTAGTGTCCTCTCATGTTGCACTATTATCCCTCTAGATTACAAATTATGAACTTATGAGAACACCTTCACTTGTGTCTGAGAGTCCTATGACTTTGAGGAAGATCTATAGATCACTAATGTTCTCTTTAATTAACTAATTATTCCACAAAACCCTATCTTTCATGTTTGTTAGGGCTTTGATACATAATATAAAAAAATTGGCATTAGTGGGGTAGGTTCGACAATCTTCAACACCACATGTGTTGATCATTCCCTACATACCAATACAATGAAAGGGTATCAACCTTGATGTAGTTACCCTCATCTAAGATCTTTGTGTAAGAGTGTATGATGATAGAATAAATTTCAATTTGAGTGATTTCAATGTGACTTTAGACCAAAAATATGAGTAATGTGGTGATATAATATTGTGTCTCTCTCTCTATATATAATGTAGAGTATAATATTGATCAATGACCTTGATTTTGCACAACTATTTGTAAAGATTTTGCATCTAATCTCTAAATAGTAGAGATGTGAATGAAATAAGCCTCTAAATAATATTTTATTGTCTGTCAGTACATGGAATAGGTCTTTGGCTAACCCTAAAGTTCCTAGGAAGGTGTAAAAATTGATAATTATAGTGAATGGGCTAAAGAAACATTAGCACTGCTCCTAGGCCCATAACATAGTATTACATTATACCAAGGGATAAACTATTCTCTAGGTGGAAATATCGATGTAGAGTTGGGTTTGAAGGCCTAAACATAGGCTAAGTGTAGTTTTGGGTGCATCTGGGACTATATTGAGCTCACAAAAGAGTAGGAAATTTTCTAAAAGTGGCCCTAAGATAGGTCTAGGGCTAACATAAAGGAAAGGTAGTCTCAAGTAATAATCATTACACTAAGACAATATTTTAGATTGACATAGATTCCATATCGATCATTCCTATGGAAATTAATTAGATTGCTAATTCTATGGGTGTTTCTTCTTCTCATTTTATCACTCATCTAATGATAATAAAATATTAATTCATAGCCTATATCAGATTTGAACCCCTTGTTCAAAAGGCATCAAATGACTAGTCCCTTACATATATTGGAAAACATAATGTTCTTATAGTCCCTGAATTCTTTAAAATTTAATAGGCTATATTATAAATCCTATGAGCCTATGATGATATTCGATCATTGCACCATAAAAAGATTTTTTATTTCACTTTTTATCATACATTTTTCCTTGTATTTTACTACTATGGTTGTTACCATAAGATCAAGCATTATCTCTATTTTGACAAAGAGTTTTATATACACGATGTTGGAAATGAAGATCCTAGTCTTCCTCTAGTTATAGACAAAATTGAGGAAGGGAATGCTTCCATAATTTACTTAACCATATAGGTTATAGTAAATCCACATAGCCAAGTATCACCATATATATATATATATATATATATATATATATATATATAAATCAGTAATAATATGAATCACCATAATTAATGTGTTTCAACATTTATGATATCGTACAAGATCAACCACAACTTATACAATATTAAAGAATCTACTATAGTAAATACAATACATAAATATTAAAACATTAGTAAAATATAATATATATCAAATCATAAAAAATGACACAAAGATCCTCTAAGAAGTGTCTCCAAGAATCAATATGCTCCATGACTCATGTATCAATATATAATCTCAATTTTAGTATCAAGTATAGTACTCTAACTAGGAGGCAGACCATCATCTGAGTGATTTTCCATACCAAATACAAACCATAGATCCCCCATATTATTTTCTAAATAGGGTGATAGACCTCCCTTCATAGATGGGTAGATAACGACGGTGTAATAATTCAAAGGAACAAATAATAACTTGTGTGTCAAAGATATATAATACATAATGTGTACCATACAAAAATACATTCCAATATGATATCAGACATATTTGAAAACTATATCAACTTATGAAATACCAATGTTAATCAAACATTACTTTGGCAAAAGTTCTAAATAGTATATGAACTTTGGGACTAGTCAAATTCATACAAACCACCTGATCGGATTACTAATTTTCTTGAATTTATGGTACTAATTAAGCTAGTGTAATCTATCCACTACTTAATTAGGGTCATGAATGTGAGATTTGGTAAATAATAATAATAATTTTAAAAAACAAAAGATTCAATTCTAATAATTCATTTACATAAAAAAAAATATGTTATGTATATAATTATGACAAACATTCATTTAGTCCATCAAATAGAGTAAACAGAATCCAAGCATAATGTTTATTATAAATAATTTAACAAAATATTAATAACAATCTCAATATATAATACCATTTGGGTAATGAGTATCTACACCACCATTTGATTTATCCATTAAGTAACTTATAATATTATTTATCCATGAAATAATATTATAATCATCTCCCATAAATTATTCATATTCTGGATATAAAAATAACTAGTTCATAACATATGATTATGTTTTGTATTTAAACACATAAATACTAGGAATGCTTTATTTTGAAACATTCAAATAATTTTATAAATACAATATATAATCAAGAATCCCATATTTACTATTATATCAATTATAACAATTTTGAATGTATATATATATATATATATATATATATATATATATATATATATATAGTATACATTCAAAATTGTTATAATTGATATAATAGTAAATATGGGATTCTTGATTATATATTGTATTTATAAAATTATTTGAATGTTTCAAAATAAAGCATTCCTAGTATTTATGTGTTTAAATACAAAACATAATCATATGTTATGAACTAGTTATTTTTATATCCAGAATATGAATAATTTATGGGAGATGATTATAATATTATTTCATGGATAAATAATATATATATATATATATATATATATATAATGCATTCATACAATTGATTTTAAATGCTTTGTTTATACAGTACTCTACTAATTAATATCCACTATCTTCAACCTTATGGGATGTTTCATGTGAAAATTATACAATCAAATAATAAATAAATGACCCATAACAATTTTTATTAAACTGGGGAATCAAATACACATATCTTTTATAATTCAAACCTAGTTTGCATTTATCTATTAACACTTAACCACTTAAAATCAAAATAATCGATCATGTTTTGCCAATTTGTTCAAGTTAAATTTTAACTAAACAAAACCACTTTTACCCTATACTAGTTTCATCCAAAGCATTAATTAAACATACACAATAACAAATAACTATTTTCCTTTATGAATCAATGCATAATGTAATCTTCCCATTTTAACATTTCATACAAATTCAATACTCAGTTGAAAAAAACTATGTTATGATGTTTACATACTTGTATAAAAGTCTAATATAAGTATAAAACTTATACACAATAATTTTTAAAATAATAACAATAACACAATTGAGCACATATACTCGGACCTAATAACAAGTAATAAAAAGCGCAGGCAATACTTTTATTGTTTATACATTTTGATATAATAAATAACATGTGCTCCTTGTTAATTCACAAGTATTTTTTTTTAAAATGATACACTAACTCAGTTCATTCATATCTCTCTATATAATTTCATTTAAAATAGACATACATTTGTATACCCAAACCTAGGTACTAATATATATGGTTGAACACAATTTATTTTGTTAATCACAAATAGGAAATAAATATGTGTTTTAGTCTCTACGAACGACCAAATAAAAGATGATACTTATAATGGATAAAATATTAAACAAAAGTTTCATCTTAAATCCATTTCATCCCCAACTAAGTCCAATTCATCTTCATAGACTTTCTATAGTTTGAAGCATAATCCTTTATAAATCAAAATCCATGTATCTGAAAAAACATGCATGTGTACACACACACACAAAAAAAAAAAAAAAAAAACACACTCTTTTGAATCTATCTAAGTATGTACATATATATCTATATTTATGTATATATTACATAGTTGGTTTAATTGAAAAAACCCTTGTTGTTAAACCTTATTTAAAATCCAAATAGGCTTACACATTTTTTATACATACAACCCCAAGTTTATCCCTGTCCCCATATATGTATGTATGTCATCTGGATTGAAATCAAGCTACTTATATATACACATGATTAAAATAATCATGTATGACTAATTAATGTCTTTAGAAATAGTTAGTATAAATTAAGATAGTTTGAAAAATCCAAAACAATAATGACTAAAACTCAAAACTCTATCTTAACCTACTCGAGTAGCCTAGAATGGATATAGGGTTCTATGGATGCCATGCCTTCCATAGGGCCCTATACACACCCATATATTTTATCTAATATAAAAATAAAGAATACCCAGTGAATATTAATTTAAAATACATTTCCAAATAGCATTAACAACAATTAAAGTGCATAACCAACTTGGGAGTATTCGAATGAGCTGAAGAGAATAATTTTTTCACCTTTATTTCAGTGAATGTCACCTCTATTCTTGTGAATATTTCCTCTGTGTGCAATGTCATCCATTTTCATATCCCATTCAATATCTTATTTTAATTTATTATTATTAACCTCCTCATCATTTAATTATCCTTCATACATGGTACTCTAATCAATCTTCTTAAATCTTTGCTTAGATAACTTAACAAAATTATTCATTATAATTATCATTCGCCACCATGTAGACACAAAGTGAACTCCAATTTTTTTCCAAAAATTTAGCTTAAATAAAGTCAAAATATGATTAGAAACCTAAACATATTGATCCCTTTCCCAATCCCTAATTAATAATTTTAAATTCCTTTTTCAAATTTGCATGATAATAATAATTAAATTGATCCCAACATTAGTTCCATGCCAAGTCTTCTAACTATCCGATGGCCAACATATTACCTTGCAATGACCCTTGACCACACATGATGATTATATTGTATGCTAATACCTTTAGTATTTTGTTTTATGTTATTATTCTATGCACTAACATATATATTAATTCAATAATTTATTAAAATTAATCAATTACTAATACAAATAATTCATATATATTTATAATTGAATCTTAGGTTAGGAATTAGTCAATATAAGATATTTAAAAATAATGTTACTATCTTCTAACATTAAAATGTAATTTTCATAGTAATAATCTTTAATTATTATTATTATTATCCAAGTTTTTAAATAACAATAGTATTGTCTATACTTTTTAACAATCATTACATATACAAATTTACTCATTTTGTCAATATTATGTCAAATAGATTCATCATATCTGATGATCTAAGATTTTCATTAAAATAATGAAATTACTCAATGAACAATCACATTCATTAACAACAATCAAAATCATACTAAAAAAATATTAAAAAACACCAAACAAAAAAATAAATAAAACATGCTATGGTATCCATATCAACCAATTTAATTACTAAACATGATATTTTACATGGTGTGTGCAAGGGTTTTTAGATTCATTCTTTGTTGACCCCTAATGTCTCACTCTAACCATCCTCTCTAAAGATACGTTCCCTTCATGATGATCTAAGGGAATAGTATGTCCTATATCCACATCATGCTAATGATGGTAGTAAGCCCAAAACATCATTATATTCTCAAAATAATTTTGTAAAATAACCAAACATGATCACAAAGCACAAAATATAAAAGTTAATCTAACTTATAACATCTAATCATTTAAATTAAGCAATAGATATGTCCCATAATCAAAATATAGCATACAAGATTAGTATAATATTAGTTGATCAACTCATTAACTACAATAATCTATGGATTGAACAAGTTATTTATCTCAGAGATAAATCATGATGTGACATACTTCCCCCCTAAAGCTGGTCATCATCTTGATGAAATTTATTCAACACAATATATGAATTAAAAACATTATTCAACATAAATAATATAATGTGTATAAACAAATCAAGTAAACAATTATGGAAACATATTGTAAAAATCATCTTAGTACTTCCAAGCGGCATTATCCTTAGAGTATTGGTCACATAAGACCTTGTAATATGACACTTCTCTATTATTTAAATGATGTTTGTGAGTGTCAATTAATCATATAGGTTCTACCATGACTACCTATGGACCCAGAACCTTAAAAGTATTCCAATCCAACACATGTGAAGGATTAGCTATATAACTTTTATGATAAGACACATAGAAGATATTATGCAAAATAGCTAGAGTTGGTGGCAATGAAAAACTATACACTGCAAGGTTGACCACTTATATAACTTCTAAGGGTACTGCATATCTCGGTGAAATTTTCACTAACTTCCTAAATTTAAGTGATTATGAGGTTTCACCTGTAGAAACATTTTATCACATAGAGAAAATTACCTAGCTATTCTCTTTAAATCTACATCACTTTTTAGTCTATCATTTGCCTCAGCCAACCTCTGCTTTATTGTCTCGAATTGCTCTTCCATTTATGAAAGAATCTTAGGTTCAAAGCCTACCTTATCTTCTAACATATCCCAATTAATTGGTTTTCTACACCTCCTTTTGTATAATGACTCAAATGGTGCCATATTCAATTTTTATACTCTTTCAACTTATATTGTTTATCCACGCAATATATATGAAGGAGATCCTCTAAAATCTGATTTTTCAATCTATTTTTCCATTACTCTGTTGGTGATATATAGTGTTGAAGTTACACTATGTACCAAGATATAAATTTAGAATCAATAAAAATTTATAGGTCATCTTAAGATCAAAATATGAAATGATCTTCTCTATAAAATCATGCAACTGATACACTTCCTTTATGAATCCATTTGCAAGTCTAGGTACATCATCAATCAAATTACCTAGTATAAAGTCAGCTACCTTAGTTAGTTTATCAACTAATACCAATATAATTTCATGATTATTTAATGATGATGGTAAACCTTGGATAAAATCCATACTGATCACCTACGACTTCCACTCCGGTATGTCATGTGGATACAACAATCTAGCTAGATGCACCTGTTTAACTTTCACATGCTAACATTGTAAAAAACCAGACAAAATCTACTGGATCTCTCTTGATTTATTTCCAAAAATAAAGTTTTCTAATATCAAACATGAACTTGGTTACTCATATATGTCTTGAATATGGGGCATTATGTAGTTACTTAAGTAGTATTCTCCATAAATTCTCTCTATCTAGTACATATATCCAATCATTATACCATAAAATACCATCATTATCTAATTTTAATCCATTATACTTAGGATTATAACCATTATTAGATAATGATTCTTTGACTTGATCATAGAATTCATATCTTGGAAATAATTTTATCACTTGTTCTCTAAATGTACTCTTGATAGTAGTTATGGCTGCTATGTACATTTTATGGCTTAGATCATCAGCTACTCTATTTTCCTTTCCTTTGATATAGTTAATATCAAAATCATAGCTAGATAATAAATTTAATTATCTCCTTTGATGAGCATTGAAGTTTGGTTGGGTGAAAATGTACTTAAATATGATGTTATAAGTGTTTAGCTCAAATAGTTTTTCCAATAGATAATGTCCCAAAACATGAAAATTATGCACAATTTTTGAAAGTTATAGGTTTTGAGTGGCATAATTCACCTCATAAAGCTTTTATATCCTATATTCATAAGCTATCACTAAACCATCATGTATAAAAATTATTCCTAGTCCATCTATAGATACATATGTGATCACTGAGAATTGACCATTATGATCAAGAAATCTTCGCACTGGTGTTTAATAATGCCTCATTTTCATTTATTGAAAGGCTACCTCACACTTATTTGACCAAATAAAACTTTGATTCTTTTGATGAAGAGAGGTAACCATATTAGCTATCATAGAAAAATTTGGAATGAATTACACGTAATAGCCTGGTAATCCCATGAAAGATATTACCTCATGCATATCATTTGGTGTTGGCCACTCCATTATATCTCTTATCTTTTATTGATCTATTAAAATACCATATGTTGAGATAATATGTCCTATATATTACCCTTTTAATTCAAAATATGCATATTTAGACAACTTGCCATATAACTTATGCTTCCACAAATATTACAAAACCAATTATAGATGCTATAAGTGCTCTTCCCCATCCTTGGAATAAATGAGGATGTCATCAAGGAAGGCCAAAAAAAATAAATATATGTAATATATGAACAAATTATAAGATTCATAAATTTTTTTGTAACATTTGTCAATCCAAATGATAACATTATAAACTCATAGTGCCTATATCTAGTCTTCCAGTTATTTTCAAAATATCCTCTTCTTGGATTCTCAATTAGTGATATCATAATATAAGATAAATATTATAAAATAGTGTAACTGATAGCATTTTATCAAATATATCATCAATACATTGAAATGGATATCTATTCTTGACTGTTGCTTAATTAAACATCCCTTAGTCTATACATAGGCAAAAAATGTCATCCTTCTTTTTGATGAATTTAATTGAAACACCCCATGTTGTCACACTTGGTCAAATAAGACTTTTTTATAATAAATATTGAATTTTTGCCTTTAGCTCAGCCAATTTAGTGGTTATAATTCTATATGATGCCTTATATTGCATTATCAATTCAGGTATGATATTAATTAAGAAACCAAACTCATGCTTATCTGGTAATCTTAGTAATTATTATAGAAACATGTCATGGAAATTTGTCAAAAAAGGATAATATTAGATAGATGGTTCCTTATATTTATCCATTTAATTTATCTTGATGATAAACTCCTAGAATCCCTTACATTGAGATTTCTTTAGTCGAATTGCAAAAATATGCCTCAATTTCAACTCCTTTCTCTCACCCTAAATTTATGTCTAGTTTTTGAAATCATCTTGATACTCAACTTTATTCAGAAAAAAGACAACATTGGATTTATTATTTTCAATCAAATTGACTCCTAAGATCATATCATATGATTTCAATGGTGTTTCATAAAGATACACTATCATAGTAAAATCAAGAAATCTAATCTCTGCTTTGACTAGACAATTGTTATCCTTGACTTTTGACTCATTCCCATATTGTAATAACCATGAATTTTTTGTTATTCCATACCTTATATAATAAAAAAAAAATATTATTGAAACATTTTTTATGTCCCATATCAATTAAAATATAAATTGGATGATTGAATAAAATACTTGATACTTCTATGGGTGAACCTTGATACTCAGTCTATTGATTGTCAACAATTATGTGAATCCACTACTAAAACATAACTTTCTAATAATTTGAACACTTGTTATTTGATTTTTCATGAGGACTTTCTCAATCAAAGTGGTCACCTCTTCAAATGAAATAACCTCCAACTGATTCTTTTTTTTTCAAACTATTGGTTTCCCTTGAAACCACCCTTTAAAATATTACCAGGTTTCATGTTTCCTAAACCAATATTGAACTTGAAACTCTAATTATTGAACTAAAATTTGAAATATCCACTCATTTTATTCTAGTAATTCTTCTTGAAATTTGATTTAGAACTTTAGAATTCCTTTTTTAACTTATCTCTAAATTGGACAAGAGATTTTAGTTTACATTCTTACTTGACCACCTCCTTGAACATTTGATCCATAGTAGATGGACCATGAACACCTAATTCACCTCTATTTTAGGTTTGAATCCCATGATGAATTTCCTAATTCTAAACCTCTCATGTACCTGATATTAAGGTACATACTTGATAATCTTGGTGAATTTATCCTATAATTCACTCACTGACAAATCCCCTTGCTTAATATTCTAAAAATACGTAACATTTTCATTGAGGTACAAATTTCAAAGCCCTCATGACCTTATTATTGTCATAAATAGTTACCAATTGGTTTTTATATAGTTGATCTTCATCTCAAGATTCTTAAATTCCCACCATGTCATTACTTCACCAATAAGATGATAAGCTTCCTGGATTACTTTCCTGACTTTAGAATAATTTTTAATCTTAGACTAATTCTGAATTTATATTAGATATACTTTAGATCCATAAACCAATACAATTTCATCAAACTTGTGTCAATTCACCTTTTTCATGTCATGTGTTAACTCTTTATCTACTCAATCTCTTGCATCCTATGACACTTCCTCATACATCTACCAATGAAGAAATTCCTGGTCACTGGAATTATCTTTAGGATATTTCTAATCATCCTAATCTTCATGGAAGTTTACTTCATTTTATAAGGTTGCAATTCATTCCCTAGTCTCTTACATGGTTGAGATAATTTGGTCCAACTTCACAACTTGCCCAATTACAACCTTGTTTAGATCCACAAGGCATTTGGTATTCAAGTTATTCACACCTCCTGCTCTAGTTCACACCATTGTTACTATTATATTAGGATAACTAACATTTCATTACCAGATTCATTAATTCTTATATTTTGAACCTCAACTTTGATAACACAATGTAATAACCCCACTGGGTTTTACTAGAATATTGCAACAATTTTTTTAAAATTAATAACACATATTCAATATATAGATTTCACCATGTTAAATCCTAACTAGTGATATTTAAATAACTTCATTAATTTAGTTAACCATCTAGGTTATAGATGATCCACTTAACTAAGGATCACCAAGTACATATATATAAATCATTAAAAAATAGAATAATAATAATTATTCCATTTTAATATAAATAATATAATACAAATTCAACCATAGTTGATACAATATCATATCCTTTATTATAGTGAGTAAAATGAATAAATATTATAATTTTAATAATACGTAATATATCTCAAATCATAAAATATGATATAAATCTCCTCTGAGAGGAGTCTCCATGACTCAAGTATAAATATGTAATATCAAGTGTAGTCTCAAGTATAATACTCCAACTGGGAGGGAGTGAATCATCTAATCACTTTTCCACACCAACCACAGACCATAGATCCCCCACATAATCACCCAAATAAAGGGATGTCCCTCCATTCATAAATTGGTAGATAATCATGTTATGAGAATCTAGAGTAATAAACTAGAACCTGTGTGTTGAAGATATCTAATACATAATGTGTGCCATATAGAACTCCATTCTAGTATGATATCACATAAATATGAAAACTATATCAACTTATTAAATGATAATATTTATCATATATTAATTTAGCTAAATTTTTAAATAATAAATGATCTGTAGGATCAGTCAAATTGATAAACAACCCTTTATTGCATTACCTATTATCTTGCATTTATGGGACTAATTAACCCAGTCGAATCCATGTACTACTTAATTATGGTCATGAATACAAGATTTGGTAAAATAAATAATAATATTAAAATACAAAATATTCAATCCTAATATTTCATTTAAATAATAAAAAATATTATATGTACAAAAATATCATAAACATTTGTTTAGTCTATCAAATGAATTGAATAAAATTCAAGCATCAATTTTATTTCAAATAAATAAATAAACTGCCAATAATAGTCCTCAATATTTCATACCATTTCGGCAATGAGTATCTAGACTGCAAGTTACTTTATCCATTAAGCAACTAACAATATAAATTCTCCATGAAATAATATTATATTCCTAGCTCAAAAATTGTTCATATTCTACATATAACAACCAGTGCAAAACCTAAAATTATGTTATGTACTTAAAAATCATAAATACTAGGAATGATTTATATTTAAAAATTCAAATGCTTTTATAAACATTTAGGGATTATTTTTCACATTGTGTAAGTTTGTGTATTTATAAAGATGTAAATAGTAAGGTTTAGTATTTATATATTGATAGTTAGTGAGAGGTAAACATAATTAGTTAGTTTGTTAATCTGAATATTGTTGTATAAACAATTTATGATACTAGATAGTATATAGTTGTTGAAATATATTGTTGCAAAGTTATAACAATATATTGTAAACAATAGTTTGTTTAATTATAGGATCTTAGGTCATAGAAATTAGTGTAAAAATTATGAATACTAAATATCTACCAAAATTGATGTCTTTCTATGTTTCATCTAGTTTTTATCTAGTTGTGTGATGGAGACACCAAATGCACAAGTTGTTCATGTCTAAATTTTTTATCATACATCTCAGAAATAATAGAATGGATCTCAATAGTGATATCAAAGTATTTAGTAGCTATTTTCCTCTACCATCCATGATGTTGTAATGCATTAACTTAGTGTCCACATTGAGACAGTTAACGTCCACACTACTAGCACTTGCATGTACACCATGTGCCTTCAATTTTTTTTATAATTTCACAAACAATCAAACTACTATGAAAACAATGTAAATAATGTTGATGTTTTATTGTAATAGTGAGTTGAGATTTTATTAAGCTTTAGTTTTTGTCAAAATTAATCAGGTGTCATTTGGTTTAACGTATAGGTATTAATTTTAGTCAATGACCTTTAATTCATTTGGTATTATAGGTTATCACATATCATATAAAATATAATTAAATTCAAATCAATGTCTATATTTATAAAATGTCATTGATTTTAATTTTAAAATATAGGTTTGTAGGTCCATTTATTTTTTTATGTATTTAATTATTTTTGGTCAAAATTGTCTAATAGCCAAAGAGTCCAATGTTTTAAAGGTCATCTAGAGTCATTCTCAACCTATAAAAATGTCATATATTCAAAAATGTCTGTAAAGGTCATTATCATCATAATAAGTCAAATGTCAGTAGTTAATAGATTTAAGTCAATATTGTTTAGGCTTAGAGTCATAGACATATTTTTACTTATATGTGACATCCATATTATGGGGGGAACTTTACTCAAAAGATTTATATAAATGACTACATCAAAATAACAATTGAGTGAGTAGTGACATACTAGAGGCTAGAGGATACATAGAGGTTAGAGGTCTTTCGGTGACCTCTTATCAGTTGCAAATGATGGGATCGTACCAGTGTTTTGGTGGTATTTAGTATGGTGTGTTTTTTCATTTTGACTCTGTGTTTGTAAAATAAGAATAAAATAATATGTTTTTTAAATATTTGTAATTTGTGTGAAATTCTAAACATAATTCCCTAATGGGAAAACATTGTGAAAAAATAAAAAGCACCAATGTAAGTCAGTTAATGAATTTTAAAAGGGTTTATGGTAGAATTAAGAAAACCATATGAGGTGAATAGTGTTTTCAAAACAATTTGGAGTGTGGCTACTATAAATATCTTGTGACTACCTTAATTATTTATGGAGATAACCCTTAGTGACATGTTGATTATGGTTGCATAAAGTAAATGGAGGATGCATTCCTTTACATAATAGTGGTCATGTGTAGTAAGATTGTGTCAGTAGTATGCCGACCTAAGAGTATACAATGGCATATATTTTTTTTATGTTAATTTTTGGAGTTAGATGGTGTTCTTGTTCTTGTCAAGTTTTGTGGTAAACATGTAAAACCATGGGTGGAGTGAGGCTCCCTATATACCAAAATAATGAGCCAAATAGGGCATGATACTATGGGTGAGCATATTGCAAGTGAGAGTGTGAATGTTTTGTCACCATGTAAAAATTATGGTGGGGGGGGGCGGGGGGGGGGGGGGGGAATGTTGGGGATTAGTTTTCACATTGTTTAACTTTGGCTATTTACGAAGAGTTAAATAGTAAACTTACGTATTTATAGGTCGATATTTACTGAGAGGTAAATATAATTAGTTTATTTGTTATCAAAATATTTTTATATAAATAATATTATGATATTAGATAGTATATAGTGGTTGATATATATTGTTAAAGAGTTATAACATAATATCATAAATAGTATTTTTATTAATCAAAGGATTTCATGTGAGAGAAATTAGTGGAGAAATTATAGGAACTATATTCCTATATATTTGTGTAAAGTCTTGAATGATTATGAATTAGAATAGAGTATACATAATATTATTTGTGATTGAAATCTATCTTTGTGTGTTTAGCTCGATTGATTAGTACATGCGTTAAATTTGTGTGTTGGCTCTTTGAATTCATAAAATAAACACCATATATAATCAATCATCCCATATTTACTATTATATCAATTATAACAATTTAATACACACACACGCATGCGCGTGCACACACATGCATGCACGCACGCGCATGCGTGTACGTGCGCACACGCGCGCACACACACACACACACACACACACACATTCATATAATCCATTTTATTTTCTTCATTTATATAATACTCTACTAAATAACATCAATTGTCTTCTTCGTTAGAAGGTATTATATAAGTGAAGTATACAATAAAATCATAAATAAAGGGCCCTTAGTCTTTTATATTAAAATGGGAAATAAATACATAGAATTTATATAATTCAAACCAAGTTATTATTTAACTTTTAACACCTAACCATTTAAAATCAAAATAATCAATTATGATTTGACACTTTGTTCAAGTGTAATTTTAACTAAACACAACTGCTTTTACCCTATAAGGGTTCAATACAAAGCATAAATTAAACATACATAGAAACAACTAACCTTTTTACTTTTTGAATGAATGCATATTGTAATCTTCCCATTTTAACATTTCATACAAATTTAATACTCAACCCAAAATCCGATTATATTTTTTTGTTTAACTACTTGTATAAAAGTTTAATTTAGCTATAAAACTTCTACACAATTATTTTTAAAACAAAACAATAATAATGTAGAGCATATATACTCAGACCTAATTAGATATGTAAAAGACAAAAACCATTGTAAGAGCCCTTATACCAAATTGACCTATAAAATAATCTTACAATACTTTCACTATTTATATAGGTTCATATAATAAATAATACAAAGTCCTTGTTAATCACATGTATTTTTGTTAAGAATTATACATTTGATCAATTTGTTCATATCTATGAATACAATTTAAGTTAAGATAATCATACATTCTTATACTCGAAGCTAGGTAGTCATATATATGGTTGAACCTATTTTGTTATGTTAATCCCAAATAATAAATAAATACTTGTTTCAATCTCTACAAAGGACCAAATAAAACATAATACTTATAATGGATAAAATTGTTAAAATAACGTTTCATCCTAAATCCATTTCATCCCAAATTAAGTCTAATTTGTCTCCACATACTTTATATGGTTTGAATCATAATCTTTTATAAATCAAAATCCCTATATCTCCAAAATTATGTGTCTGTATTGTGTGTGTGTGTACTCTTTTGAATCTATTTGAGTATATATATTTAATGTAATAAACCCTTATAATAAAAACTTATTTGAAATCAAAATATATTTACTTAGTTTATATATATACAACCCCAGGTTTATCCACACCCCCATATGTGGATATATATCATCTATTTCAAAATTGACCGACTTGTATATACACATAATCAACGTAATCCTTTATGACTAATTAATGTCTTTTGAAATATTAAGATGAAATTAAAATATATTTTATAAAATCCCAAACAATAATGACCAAAACCCAAAACTCTACCTTGACCTACTCAAGTCACCCAGAATAGATATAGGGTTTTGTGGAGGCCATGCCTTCCACAAGGCCCTATACACACCCATATATTTTATCTATCATAAAAATGAAGAATACCCAGTGAATTTTAAATAAAAATGCATTTCCAAATAGTCCACATAAGAATTGAATTATAGAAACAACCTAGAAGTTGAGTTGAAGAGAATATTTATTTTATCTTTTCTTTAAATGAATATCACCTATGTTATTTTGAATATCTCCTTTGTGTGTGGTAATATCCATCCTAATATCCCATTCACTCTCTTATTTTTATTTCATTTTCTTAACCTTCTCACAATTTCCTTATCCTTCATGCACACTACTCCAATAGTCCTCTTAAATGCATGCTAAGATAACTCAACAAAATTGTTCATTATATTTATCATTCTCCACCATGAAGACACATATTGAACTCCATTTTATTATAAAATACATCTTAAATAGATATAAAAAATTATTAGTAGCCTAATTATCTCAGTCCTTATCCCAATCCCTAATTAATAATTTTAAATTCCTTTTTAAAATCCACATGATAATAAGAATCAAAGTGTTCCCAATGTTAATACCAAGAGAAGTCTTCTAACTAGCTGATGGCCAACATATTCCCATGAAACAACCCTTGATCACGCACAAATAAAATAATGATGATCTTGTATGACAATACCAATATCCATAAAATAATGATTTAAAATGACTAAAAATTATCACAAAGTACATAATACAAAACTACTACTAACTTATAACATCTAATCATGCACATTAAGCAACACAACTATCCCATAATCAACATATGCTATATAATATGAATAAAATATTAATTAATCAACTAATTAACTATCATAATCCATATTTTTAATAAGTTATTTATCTTATAGATAATTTAGGATGTGAAAGTGTACCATTTTCACACATCTGATTAAGAATGGAGTCACTCTTAATCCTAAAAAGTGTGTGTTTGGACTCACAAAAGGAAAAATCCTTGGTTACGTTATCTCTTAACATGAAATTGACATAGCCTAGTATAAAATTCTCGTTATCTTAGACATGATACCTCTTACCAATAAGTTATGAACCAAATCATTCATGGTGAGTATGGTTTAGTGCATTATTGCTTGATCATACTTATGAAGTTTATCCTATTAATAAATTTGTCTATACAAAGAGTGATTTCATTTGGATAAAAGATTAACATGACTAATATAATGTGGTAAAATGTTTTCTCATGTGTCCCCTAATACTCATGATGCCTAAGCCATACAAACCCTTTATAATTTAAATAAGGATGACTTAGGTATACATTATTTATATGCTGTGCCAAGAGGATGATGATGGAAAAAAAAAGCCATCTGCTATACTAGGAGTATTTTGATGTAGTGGCATGGGGAGAAGATAAGCAAAAGCATCAAAATGTGAAGGACTATGAAGTAGAGACCAAAAATGAGAATATCATTAAGCACATGATGAAGGTTGATAAGAGAGGTGATTAGAGTGTAACAAGAAGTTGATATCATGAACAAGAGGAAATAACCACTAGACAAATAATGATCAAGTTAAAAAAAGAGAAAATAAGCCATGAAACAAGCATGCGAGGGAAGAATCAAACCTAAATGGTTACAACTGAGCATGATAAGGCTCAAAATGACCTGGAAAAGGTAGAATATGAAACAAATACAAAGCTACAATAGTAAGAATACCTCATAAAAGTTGAAGGAAGAATGAAGATGATATGAAATTATTCTTGTTAACTCAAAGGGGAGTCTAATACAATAGAAGGAAAGGTTACAAATACTTGAACAAATAATCTATGAAATGGTCTAGATTCCAAGTGATAGAGACTAATGTAGTTAAGATTAGCAAGGTCAAGTTGAGCATTGAATGTGAACCAGAACATGAGCAAAGCTAGTTGTTGATAGTTGTGTGGTTTCTCCCCATGACTCTACATCATATTGTCATTGATTATGAGACTTAGTATATATAATTACAAAAATAGTGTTTGTCTATTATATTTTCAGCCAATTAGTTCTAAAATTACATGTGTAATCATGAAATAAATCTCAAAGTGAGGTCCTAAGCCTTATGAACATTACTAACCCAACCTAGCCTCTCATTTATGTTGTGCACTTCATCACATTTTTTATAAAATATGATCTCATTTATGCAAACCAAACTACCACCAAGGGACAAATTATTATCGATTGTTTGGTAGATTTCCCCTTATAAGTTGGTGATCTCATCCATTCTAATTGTCATAGTGAACTAATATGATACATAAATAAATCTATGATTGTCTCATCTCCTTGGTATACTAACATGATTGGGAGGATATTTTTAGATGATCTCTAGTTTAATTTAAACATGTTCTATTATGTAGAGATCATCAAGAGATTTCTGACAATTGTTGGAATGCAAAAAATGGACATCATATGCTCCAATTATCATTGGTCAAAGTTCGTTCCATAGGTAGTCAAAACTAGTTAATATAAAAAATGATGGTATTAAAATATTTATAAACCACTTCCATGGCATAGAACTCACCACAATATTTCTGATGAATTTTAAATCGACCAATTTTGAGTTTGCATGTAAAATTTATAGCCAGTCAAAGTAATGACATGGCAACATGGGCCAATTAAATGCTAGCACATAGAAAAATTAGCACAAGACATGTGGACAAATTTTCAAGGTAGGACATGGGCATTAAATCATAGATTATTTGATGTTCTTTTTAATGTAATGTTTTATTAAAATACGTAAAGGTCTTAAATTGCAATCCCATGATAAATGAGATAATTATGAATATTATTAAACATTGCAAATGATAATCATCTAAGCCCACCATTTGTGGACCTATAAACCTATATAAAGGGTCTAAACAAGTCATTTGAAAACATAGTCAAAGTGTGAAAAACATAATAGAGAAGTGTGAATAATAACACAAAAGACTTAAGAATAATCAAATAGTGACAGAGCCAACAGTGAGTGCCAGAGCCAAGATCTAGAGCCAAAGATAGTAGCTAGAGTGAGTAACCAATATCCAGAGCTCAAGCTAAGAGATAAATCCAAGAGCCAAAGCCAGTAGCTAGAGCCAAGAGCTACAGTGAGAGCTAGAGCTACTAGCTAGAGAAAGAACGAATAGCCTATGTTATATCCAGAGATAGTATCTAGATCCAGTAGTTAGATCCAAATCTAGTAGCTAGTAGTCAAAGCTAGAGCTAGTAGCCACAATGAGTAGGTTGAGCCAATGGCCAGAAGTAGAACTAGTAGCTAGAGCTAGTAGGCAGAGTAAGATCTAGTTGTCAGAGCCAGAGTCAGTAGCATCAAAATAATTATTTATAGATTGATAATCCCTATTAGGGATAAGGTGATGTACAAAAATATTTTACATCAATAATCAGTTAGTTCCCCTTTGATCAGGACCCAGAGATGTATCCCAAATCAGGTGAAATCCATTATAAAGTATTGAGTTTTATTGTCTCTATTTCTTCCCATATATTTTATTATTACTCTACATTTCAATTATGGTTTTGATTTTAATGGATTTATAATAAATTTGTCTATAAGTTTTGATATTTAAAGAATATCTATTTTTAAATTATTTTTAATAAGAGGTGGTCACTTATTGTTTACATATCAAGTCTTGGTATCGTAGTAGTTGAATTAGTAGAATGATTTCAGTTTGCATTTGATATTAGTTTTGTTTTGATTCAATAATTGAAAACATTTGGGCTTGTTAATCTTTGATTTGTAGTGTACATTATTTTTGAAGTACAGGTTGTTTGTAGACACCTATGGGTAAAGCCTTCAAAAGAGAGGTTGGAAAAGCTTAAAGGCATCAACAAACAAAAATAAGAAAGAAAATGCTTTCCTAAGATGTAAGATATATTCTCTTTAAGAATTAATTGCACATCTGAGATCTGAGCTTGAATTCAAGGATAAACTCTTGATCAGATTATAATGCGATGGATAGAAGAAGAATTTACCTTCCATGTCAAATGGAAAAACCATGAAAGATAAATGCAATGTAACTTCATCAAAATTTTGTTCTTATTCCCATTCAAATTCAGATTCAGGTAATGCATTTGATGATTTTTGAAAACATACTAAAAGCATTGGATCTAAATTATTAACTAAAATGGGATTTGATGAAAGAGGCCTTGGTAAAAATGGCCAAGGTATTTATAACCCAATACAGGTAGAGGATCATCCCTATTTTCCAATTTTGGGTTATTCTAGTGTGGGAATAGAAATTAGACAGTTCTCTAAGAATGCTAAAAGGAGACAAGCTTCCAACAACCAAGTGATTAGCCCACTAGTCCTATAAGAAGATTCTTTATAGTAAAATATTGATCCATTGTCATAGGATGAAAGATGTAATAAATTTTAGAAAAGAGGTAATGAGATTCCATCTCTTAAATCTTACATGAATTATAATCATAAACATAAGACAACATGTAAAACTTTTGATGCCCTCTTTCAGTATAAACAATATGGTTTTAATATACAAAAACTGATGTATGCTATTCTATGTACTTTTTGTGGATTAAGTAATCATTCTATTGCCTATTGTTGGAAGATAAATTCATTTTTGTAGAAGTGGTTTCCTGATGAGCTTAGTGCTAAATATAAATCTCATCATTCAAAGGTGAGAAATGGAAAACAAGTTTCCTCACCTATGAAGAGGCATTTTTGTACTCATTGTTGTACAAATGGATATTAGGTTGAATAGTGTTAGAAACTACAACCATCACACCATCCTAAAAATGGTAATAAAAGGATGCAATATATGACTGTTACAAAGGTAAATGAAGTTGTTAATTCATCAATAGTTACTAAGTTAATCTTAGATCATGTATCAACTGGAAAGGAAAATCCATTAAAATTGGTTGGTAAATAATTCTTTAATTATATATTTCATAACTAATTATTGTTAAATGGCATGTAAATAATTTAAAGAATTTGGTTATATGTAATTCTAATGATTGATGAAAGGAAAATTAGCCAATTCTTTAGCTTTGAATATTTTTAGAGTAATTAGATGAGGATAATCTTGTGACATGTTTATCATGCTTCATTTTTCATATATTTTAATTAATTCTATTATGAAGTTGGCAGTAGTATATGCAGGTTGTTTGGGACATGTTCAGTGTACCTTCTTGATACTTGAAATTGAAGTATATATTGTTATGAAATTACATCTGATGATACAATCTGTAGGATGTAGTTCAAGACCCATACATGGGCATCATTTTATTTGTAGTTGTACCAGATGATATTTTGGAGTTATAGGCAGTTCACTATTTTTAGCAAGCAATTAGTAACATAGATAAATTCTATTATACCCATACTATATAGGATAGCTTATTCACTAGAAGATCACCAAATCAGTTGGAGACTTGTATCTTTGACATTGAAATGTTTTTTTTTCAAACTGATCATTTTGTGTGATGTTATTATTATAGTGAATTGTCTATTTTACATATGAAATGAATGACATAGCTTGACAATATTAGAATATCAGTTTCATAAACCATAAATTCCATTACAGAGATCTCCATGAGGCATTACAAAGAACCAAATATAGTACCAAGAAAATAAATGTTTCAATTTTTGGTAAAAAAAAGCTTTCTCAGTGGGAAGGTGTGATTAGGAGGATATTTCTAGATGTTCCTTGATTTAATTTAAATGTTTTCCATTGTGTAGAGATCATCAAAAACATTTTTACAATTGTTGGAATGCAAAAAATGGACATTGTATGCTCCAAATATCATTGGTCAAAAATTTGTCAAAAGATAGCAACATCTATTCAAATTAGAAAAATTGATGGTTTTGAAATAGTTCTAAACTATTTCCATGGCATAGAACTCATTGAAAGATTTCTTACACATTTTAAATGGACCAATTCTGAGTTTGTATGTGAAAGTTATGGCTAGTTAATGTTGTGGTCAAAACATGGACCAATTAAATGTTGGCAAGTGGAGAAATTAGCATGGGACATGTGGACAAGCTTTCAAGGTAAGACAAGGGAATTAATTCATGGATTATTTGATGTTAATTATAATGTAATATTTTATTAAAACATGTAAAATACTTATAATTTAATCCCATGATAAATGGGATAATTGTTAATCCTATTAAAATAGGTCTTAGGATAATTATGAATTTTATTTAAATCTAATTAAAATAGGTCTTGGGATAATTATGAATATTATTAAAATTGGGAAAGGCTAATCATCTAAGCCCACATTTTATGGACCTATGCAAGAATAAGGACTGAATGATTTGATACATTATTATTGATCAACAACACTTGAATATATATAATAAAAATTCAATTAATAAAATCGTAGTCTTGTAACCATTATCAATAGCTATATAATGACTACCTAATTATATTCTACTTAATCACCCAACCTACCATATAAACATCTAACTAGTGCTACATAACTAATCACCAAACTAACTATAAAAATGTAATATTTAATTTATGTCAACATTTCCCTATTTATTACATTATTTTTATAAACATCATATTTCCTAATAGTGATCCCCAATTTATTTTAAAAACTGTAAGAATATTTACACTCTCCATGTAGCCTACTCACATTTTGAGGCAGCATTCCATCTTTGTCACTTTATGGTTTTGGTATCACCTTCATTTTTCCTTGTAGGATTACCACACACCTAGAAGTGATACGAGTACATCTCTCTACTTAACACCTTCAGTGGTTTCTTGGATTACCACAAACCCGTATGGTATTCTACTATAGGTTGACCATGAATTTGTGGGTGGTAGGAGGTCTCTACTATATTATACACTTTGGTGGTTTCTTAGATTTTTACAAACCCTTTTCTAAGAACCAAGTGCTAGTTTAGTGCTTTCACTCCCCAAAACATTCCTTTTTAAGGAGGTACTAAACTGAAAAATAATGCTCAATACTTTATTGAAATACAGACTATAAAACATAAAACAAACACACCAAAAATTATCACCATGGCAATGATGCAACCCCATCGTAGGTGACTTACAAGAGAATGACAATTATCTTCTAGATTATGTGTATCCTCTAGCCTATAGTATTTGATACTAATTACTCAGGTGATATCTTGATGAAGCTTAGATTCATGATTTTTTTGAGGAAAATCCCATAAAATTCAGACGTTGTGTGTAATGAAAAATGCATCCGTAAGGAATTTTTTTTATTTTTATAGTTTTTGACATTATGACAATTCTTTGACAATGGACCCAATCAAAAAAAGAAAACATTGACATTTTGATTTTGGCAAACAAGATGATACACTATGACTTTGACCTTTTTATATATAAATAGACACTTTGTAGTTTTTAACATAAAATGGACTCTTTTGATGACATAATAAAAGACTTTAATGAGATACTTGATTTAGACAATTTTTAGTTTGATATTGAATAACATTAATGACTCAATTAATGACAAAATATATCCTACCATTGATTTAATGATTTCAAACTTCTATATAAAGGCAATGGTTATAAAATGAATAAATTTTATAAAACAGAATCTAAAAAGGCTTTATGATAAATAAATTGGGACTAAAATAAAATCAACACTAAACAACACTTATGACATAGTGACCAATATAAAAAAGAAATGTATTGATTGATGCATGAGAATGACATATTTACACAAATTTTTGCATGGAATAATTCTCTATTACTCTAAAAACTCTAGTGAAGAAGGTCAACTAAGGATCCAAATGGAAGCTTTGTTATCTTTTTAGGCAAATTATTTGTGAATTTTATCATATTTGTGGTTTGTATGGAGTCTCCTTTATATTTATTTTTTTGTGCATGGGACATAATTATATTCACAGTAGGATTCTAGATAGCTATGAAATTACACAGAAGTTATCACAGGAACCAAATTGAATGAATTCTTGAATGGTGATCTGCATAAGAACTAACAAGACCACATACAATTAATTTTGTAATTCACTCCCAATACTTATGCAAAGATTAAAAGATGATATAATTAATCCTTGGGTGTAGGCTAAGTTTGATGTCAATTAATTAAGATATAAACCAATTGCTTATAATAATACCAAAGAGCTTGAACTGAACGTGAACTAATGAGAGTTGTCAGGGTATTACGGATAAAGATAAATAAGTTAGAATGGATTATAAAAATATAGAATACACACAAATTTTAGAAATGAGGAGTTTATAATAGCTGGGACATGATCAGATCTGATAAACAGAAGTGGATATAGATGAATGCTATAGGAGAATGACAATATGATTTGGCACGCTACTGGGATTTTCAAGATAACATATCGAATGAACTCCAGTCACTAAAAATAGAACATAATAAAACTACAATGCCCTTTAATACATAGTAATATCATCTTCACAAATAAATGTCACTCATTTTTAGGGGAAAACTAAACAAGGATATCCCCTCATAAAAATTAGACTCCCATATCACTCTGATACCAAATTCTGAAAGAACAGGGACTCAATGATTTGATACATTATTATTGATCAACAATAGTTGAATTTATACAGTGGAAATTTTCTTAACAAAACCAAAGTGTTGTAATAATTATCAACAAATATATAATGATTACCTATTTAGATTCTACTTAATCATCTAACCTACCATCTAAACATCTAACTAGTGCTATATAATTGATTACCAAACTAATTATAACAATGTAATATTTTATTTATGTCAATAGGACCCTTAAACCTATATAAAGGGTCTAGAGGGGTCATTTGTAATCAAAATCAAAGTGTGAAGAAAAACACACAAGACATGAGAGTAATTAAGTAGTGTTAGAGCCAAGAGTGAGTGCTATAGTCGAGATCCAGAGCTAGAACCTATATCAAGATCCAGAGCTATGAGCCAAAGCCAAGAGCCATAACAAGTAGCCAAAGCTAGAGCTAGTAGCCAAAGATAGAGAAAGAGCTAGTAGTGAGAGTTATATCTAGTATATATTATTTATATCCAAAGCTTGTTGTTATAGCTAGTAGCCAAAGTGAGTAGCTAGTGCTAGAGCCAAAGCCAATGGCCAAAAATAGCAGATAAAACTAATATCTAGAGCCAGAGCTAGTTGCTAGAGCTATAGTCAATAGCATCAAAATAGTTATTTATAGATTAAGAACCCTTATTATGGATAAGATGTAAAAAGAGTTTTTTCATCAATAATCAATCAATTCCACCTTTGAGTAGGACCCATAGACATAACATAGATTGGGTGAACTTTGTTATTAGCTCTAGAGTTTTATTGTCTCTATTTTTTCCCATAAATTCTTGTATTGCTTTTTGTTTCAATTATATTTCTAATTTTATTAGATTTGTAAACAATTTTATGAATTATTTTTTATATTTAAAGAATATCCATTTTTAAACAATTTTTAATAAGAGGGGGTCACTTACTATTTATGGATCATAACATCATAAACTATTTGATAGATTGTACTTATCTCGAGGGTGATAATTCAAATAAAAACATCACTTCCACATTATTGGATCTCAATATGTCATTATTAAATAGGTTCTTTTTTATAATACTTTTAAAGGTATGTTACAGAGATGTGTTGACAAAAAGGAGTCAAAGAATTTCCTTTTAAACTATCACACTCATATTTCTTATGGAAACTTTTGTGTACATGTCGCTACTTATAAAAGTCATAGGATGGGTTGATTATATCCCACTTTTGAACATGATTTTGTCAAATATGTAAGTAAATTTGAGAAGTGTCAATAGTTCTCCCAATAAATTCACATTCTTCCTAGATCACTTAAAATCATAATTATTTTATGGCCCTTCTCCACTTAGGGCCTAGACCTAGTTGGAAAACTATGTATCGATTCTTTACATGTCCATCACTTTAGTATCACAATCATTGAATATTATATTAAGTGAGTGGAGGATATGTCTTTGACCATTATTACAATATTTATAATAAAAAATTTCATCTTAAATCAAATAATTTTAGGATCCAATTGGTCATTATTGCAGATAATGGCTCCCCTTTCAAGAATTAAGAAACATCTAAGTTAAGTAATAAAATTTTTATCTCTCACCACTCATGTTTTATTTATTACCAATAGGACCATACCCAAGCTGAGGCCATAAAAAGGAATCTAAAGCCAAACCCAATAACAAAGGCAAAAGTTAATAAAACATAGTAGCACTTTAAACTATACCCTACATTGTGGGCTTATAGATTGAATATTCATATGCCCACAAGGTAAAATCCATATTATTTTTTTCTAGACTTGAATCTATTCTACCATTCGAGGTATAAATACCTCGTTTGTATAGAAACACATAGTTTGAAACCTTAGAGACCTTATCTAAATGTAAGATTATATCCATAAAAAATCACTTTGACTTCACAAAATATATGTGTAGATAGTTCAACAAGAATGTTTGTGAGAATACATTACACATAAGAGACTTTGTCTCGAGACTTGGTAGTAGAATAGATAATAATATGGAATAAACTTATAAATTTGGTCCCTATTTTTTAGGTCCATATCTAGGGAATTTATATCACTTTAGATGGCAAGGAGTTGAATGAGTCTATGAAATCTTTTCACCTAAAACATTTTTACATGTATTTGTTATGTTTCATATTTCCCTCTTTTGATTTCCATGGTTTGTGTGTTATATTGCATATCATATGTTTTGTTCAGTGGTTGTTTAGCTATGAGTTCACATGAAAAAACATTTAAGAATAAAACATGTGATTCCATTTCATTTTATTTATCACCATATTCACCTACAAATGTTCTCCAAATCATCATAACATAGTTTTTTGAATTACATTTTTATGAGCACAGTATGCCTTTTTCCTTGTATACTTCTTTGCAAGATTATAAAGACTCTATCCTACATATTATTATATAAAAATGTCTATGGTATAATCTCCTTTGAGTTTCCATTTAATAAAAAATACCATCCAAATCAAAAATATGTAACCCTACATGACTACCTTCCTCCTCAACAATGAGCCTTTCCATCTTACTAGTTTCACATGGTTAATATTTGAGGGTAAGGACACTCTCTCTCTCTCTCTCTCTCTCTCTCTCTCTCCTCTCTCTCTCTCTCTCTCTCTCTCTCTTCTCTCTCTCTCTCTCTCTCTCTCTCTCTCTCTCTCTCTCTCTCTCTCTCCTCTCTCTCTCCTCTCTCTCTCTCTCTCTCTCTCTCTCTTCTCTCTCTCTCTCTCTCTCTCTCTCTCTCTCTCTCTGTCTGTGTGTGTGTGTGTGTGTGTGTGTGTGTGTGTGTGTGTGTGTGTGTGTAATAGAAGACACCAACTCAAAATTGAAAAAAATTATATAATAAATCATTTTATTTTGACATATTTCTCCCTTCACCAATCCTCGATGACTATCCTTAACATCTCATAAGTTATGATGAGATTATAATTAGAGGGAGATGCTCTTACATGCCTCATGTCAATTTGACCATATTTTTACATAGAAAATGATACACAAACCTTGTGCACTGGATTTATTAATTTCTATCTAAGACATTCAATGAATATATGATTGTGATTAATTTCTAAGACATTCAATTAAATATATTAAATACTAATATTTTTGTTAATTCTAATGATATTTTAATGCATGAAACACTAAAAAATAAATTATAGGCTACATGTGTGAGTGTTGATTAATGTATTGTCTAGATGCAATATTTATTCTATATGAAATCGAAATGCAAATTTTTTTTTTTTCTTTCTCAAATATGAATGAGAGACAAAAGTCAAATTATCATACCTTAGGTGTCAAAGAGTAGACTCATTCACTACAATAGTTTTTATCAATACTATGAAATAATTTTTTTATCTTCAAACATAACATTTTATTAGTTGTTATATCGGCTACTTCAATTTTCCTATTGTAGCCACTCCTATCGAAGATGGTGCACTTTTCATCTTCAAATCTCATCATGTATATTTTTTGTATAAGATACCTAATGATGATTAGGTTTGGATTCAACCCAAAAACATAGTAAGTATCTTATATTTGTCATTTATCACATTGATTTGTGCAAATAGAAATGATACATTTTACCATGGATCAGGACCTTTTCAATGTTTCTCATCTTTACCTTTAATTTTATTTAATCATTAATGTTTTGGAACATGTCTTTGTTCCCACTCATGTGGTTGATAGAACTACTATCCAAATATAAAATTTATCTACTACTTTAATAAACTATATATCATGTTATGAACAAGTTTCCACATTTCTCAGTCCTATCAAGATCAACATATTATGTCTTCAGTAAATTTAATTTTTGATTATTAAAAGCATACTCTTTTTTTTTTACACTCACATCATTATGCCCATACTTATTTAAATAATAGCATTTCATATTTTATTTTTCATAACTTTGTGTATAACCACCTATATAAGTGTTATTAAATATTTCCTCTACCTTTATTGTTTTCTCCTCCCCCCATGCCTTTCACAATCATGTTTATCTCGAAGGCTTGTTTATTAAAGGAACTAGTTGACATATTCAACTTTTATTCTTGGGATTTCAAGGAACCCATTAGTTCATATATTTTAATTTGTATCAGGTCATTAGACTCTTCAATTGCAATGACTATAGAATCCAATATGACTAGAAGGATTCTCAAAACCTTTTCAAAGATTATATGGTTTTAAAGGATGACTAGCTATTTTTCATCGACATTGATTAACCTCAATAATTTTTCTAAACCCATATTAAGAAATAATCTAATACTATAATTATCTCCCATATGATTAATTATTTTTATGTGCATATATTGAATGGGTATGCCATGTAAATATATTTTTGTTAAATACTAGACAACTCTTTAGATAACTATTAAAATTATGGTCAAAATGTTGTAAAGTTGTTCAAAATGTATTATGCCAGACTGTTACTGCATTAAATGAGTATGCCTAGAAAATCCTAACATAAAATTTTTTGATACTTACCATTGGTTAATTGAATATATATATTTAATGGCTATGTTGATAAAACATTAACATAAGTCAAGATATTGATGGTGAATGATGACAATGCATATTAGTGTTATTTAAAAAATTAAATATGAGAAAACATAAGAATATATTAAGGGGAGAGGCACATCCAATATTACGATTATCTCAAGGGTTACCAACATGACATTAATCAATTAAAATGGTGGCATAATATGAGTGAGTGCTTTTGGTGTGGACAATGTCGGCACCATGAGAGAGATAGGGTTTCTAGGAAGTGATGCACAACCCCAAAATATAATTTGTATGACCCTAATAAGAGCCTCATGTAACCATGATATGGGCATAAAAGATGATCAAAGTGATGGATTGTGATATATTATAACTTGCCCATATGACCATAACATCTTATGTCTATTCAATCACTTAAGTTTCTTCCGAAACCCATTTTTACCTTTTATTTACTTTCTTGTTGATCCAACGACTCTAAGTATATTTTATTTTTATTTTTCTAGTATCTTTTTTGCTTATTTAAAATTTGATATGTAGCAAATCCCTAATTTATGAAGGTTTTGAATGTAAATATTTAATCAATCTATTGATCTGTTAGCATTTACAACACCCTCCCAAACATGTCATTTGATACTAATATACATATATCTATTGGATGAATAGACACACAAACCTTGAGAGAGGAAACAAGGGTTTTGGTGTCCAATTAACATTTCCCATTATTGTAGAAATTGAATTGTTCACATGTTGAAAAGTAAATTAGGGATTGTTGGTCATCTATCTAAGACTTCTTTTGTCACAGATTTATGCAATGAATGAAACACATTAAAAAGTATTAACATATACTCTACCTGTTTTAATATAATACACCTAACCTAACATGGTATTTTTGGTAGTTAGATAGGGTCCATAGAAGTTTGTAGGCACTATTTAAAAGTCATGAATTTTTGAATAACTATTTTTATACTTTTGTAGAGACATACATATTTATAATAATATATTCATAGTTCATTATGTGTACTCATTTTGTTCAAATTTTAGAAGTACTTCTAAAGATACAATAAACAGTGAGAAAACTAAGATATGTTCATCTATATGTAAACATATTATTACATAGATAAGAATAAGATACATTACTAGGATATTTTTATGATAATATTCTAACCAACACAAATAATATATATATATATATATATATATATATATATATATATATATATATATATATATATATACACTATATAAAAAGAAAAGAATTGCAAAAACCTCATCAATGAAAAAATTATTTTTATAGTCTTATGTAATTGAAAATTTTATCTTAAAGGTTGAAATCAATTTTTATACCCACTCTAAGTTCCAAGAAGATCTAGAACTAAAATAAAAATTGATGAAATAGATAATAACAATGATAATATTGATAATAATTTCAATCAAATAAAAGCACAAAAAGGTTAAAATTATAGAAAAGTAAACTAATATTATGCAAATCTAAATTATCTAAATTTAAGCTATCATATTATGTAATAAAATATATATCTATGCAATGATAACGTAGTTTATATTATTCCCAATATAAAATATTTATTTCTCATCAATTTAGTAAAAATTCATTAATCTAGAGGCTTATAGGATGGGGCAAGGCCCCAAGATTCATCTCACAAGATACCATAATCAAAATATGTCATTCAACTCCATTTAAAAATTGACATATGGATACTAGGCCTTTATTTGTACTCCACCATTTGAATGTTGACACATGGATGCTATGCCTTCATGTTCGTAGGTTACAACATGTTTCCATAGTAAGCCAGTTGGGTGTATCCTACAAATGTTGAGTTCATTGACAATAATCAGACTGTAGGTACTACAAGTTTCATTTGTGGATTAGTAGATGTTGTGCCATACACTGAGTCTCTATAACCTGGTTCATATTTTCTTCTCAAAAGCCCCACATGCAATAAAAAAAATACGTCAGTTAGGTGACTGTCAATATTATGGTAAATGTCTCCAATGTGTAACCACCAGTCCAAGAAAAACCACCAGTCCAAAAAAAAACTTGTAACCATTTTTACCATTTATACAAGTATAAGTTTAAAAAAAACACATTACCAGATACCTTCATCTTTTCCCAATGTCTATCTACTTGAAAGCCAACCTAGACAACTCAATGAGTATAACAGATTATTGTTAATGGAAACCTTATTTTATCCAATATTATATTCATCATACGAATACTACCCAAATGCCAAAGCCATCAAACCCCAAGCAATAAGACATGAATAAGCTATTGCTACCAAGCTATCACTCATCTATGCCCTCAAGTGATATGAACTAGAGATAATTGAGGCAACTCCCACCATTCCAACAATCAAGGAAAATATTATGAAATACATAGTTGTAGAGTTACCACCCAAATTTGCTTAATCCATGTCCCATAATAAAAAGAATTAGGTTAAAGATAAAAATAACCCAAAAGATCATAACTTCCCCCCCTCAAAAAAAATATAATTTCAAAGCATATTTGAAAAAAAAGGATTTTGCCTGAATGTATAAGGTGATTTTCCTCGTTGATGAACTTGTTGAGTGCCTATTCAAGAAGGCCAAACACTATCACATACATTAAAAAGTTTAAAATCAGAAGCAATCTTCCGAAAGTCTTACCTACAGTTTGAGCTATGTTATTCTCTTCCTAATTGAATTCCTAGATTCAACTTACTACTAGTAAACTATTAATTACAACCCAGAGAGGAAGGTAAGGTTCTTCCACTAGACACATGGAAATTGACAGTGCATTATTGTATAAATGAGAACATATGCAATGAAAAGTCTTTGTCATCTTCGAAGGAATACAAGTGTGACCAAAGATTCAATGTGGTAGTTTTGTGAAGTTTTTAGTTTTCCTGAACACATCTGTTGCTCATAAAAATATAATGAAACTTGAAGGTTCTTGCCTAGATATCCTAAACCAAATGGAATTTGGTTACTTAAAATATTATATATGCACAACTTAGTTCTCATGATTAATTTAAAAATAATAAATTGAAAGAGAATTTATGGTACCATGTGTGTGTGTGTGTGTGTGTGTGTATGTGTGTGTGTGTGTGTGTGTGTGTGTGTGTGTGTGTGTGTGTGTGTGTGTGTGTGTGTGTGTGTGTGTACATACATACATACATACATACATATATATGTGTGTGTGTATACACACACACACACACACACACGTATGTATGTATATATGTGTGTGTATATATATGTGTATGTGTGTGTGTGTGTGTGTGTGTGTGTATCTGTATGTATGTATGTATATATGTATATATATATATATATATGTATGTATGTATGTATGTATATATATGTATGTATATCTTTGTATATATGTATGTATGTATATATATGTATATGTGTGTGTGTGTGTATACACACACACACACACACACACACACACACATGTATATATATGTATGTATATATATGTATATATGTATATATGTGTGTATATATACACACATACATATATATATATATATATATATATATATATATATATATATATATATATATATATATATATATATATATATATAAATGTATGTACATATATATATATAATATGTACTTGTGTATATATATATATGTACATATGTATATTCATAAACAGTGAGAAAACTAAGATATGTTCATCTATATGTAAACATATTATTACATAGATAAGCATAAGATACATTACTAGGATATTTTTATGATAATATTCTAACCAACACAAATATATATATATATATATATATATATATATATATATATATATATATATATATATATATATACTATATAAAAAGAAAAGAATTGCAAAAACCTCATCAATGAAAAAATTATTTTTATAGTCTTATGTAATTGAAAATTTTATCTTAAAGGTTGAAATCAATTTTATACCCACTCTAAGTTCCAAGAAGATCTAGAACTAAAATAAAAATTGATGAAATAGATAATAACAATGATAATATTGATAATAATTTCAATCAAATAAAAGCACAAAAAGGTTAAAATTATAGAAAAGTAAACTGATATTATGCAAATCTAAATTATCTAAATTTAAGCTATCATATTATGTAATAAAATATATATCTATGTAATGATAACGTAGTTTATATTATTCCCAATATAAAATATTTATTTCTCATCAATTTAGTAAAAATTCATTAATCCAGAGGCTTATAGGATGGGGCAAGGCCCCAAGATTCATCTCACAAGATACCATAATCAAAATATGTCATTCAACTCCATTTAAAAATTGACATATGGATACTAGGCCTTTATTTGTACTCCACCATTTGAATGTTGACACATGGATGCTATGCCTTCATGTTCGTAGGTTACAACATGTTTCCATAGTAAGCCAGTTGGGTGTATCCTACAAATGTTGAGTTCATTGACAATAATCAGACTGTAGGTACTACAAGTTTCATTTGTGGATTAGTAGATGTTGTGCCATACACTGAGTCTCTATAACCTGGTTCATATTTTCTTCTCAAAAGCCCCACATGCAATAAAAAAAATACGTCAGTTAGGTGACTGTCAATATTATGGTAAATGTCTCCAATGTGTAACCACCAGTCCAAGAAAAACCACCATTCCAAAAAAAACTTGTAACCATTTTTACCATTTATACAAGTATAAGTTTAAAAAAAACACATTACCAGATACCTTCATCTTTTCCCAATGTGTATCTACTTGAAAGCCAACCTAGACAACTCAATGAGTATAATAGATTATTGTTAATGGAAACCTTATTTTATCCAATATTATATTCATCATACGAATACTACCCAAATGCCAAAGCCATCAAACCCCAAGCAATAAGACATGAATAAGCTATTGCTACCAAGCTATCACTCATCTATGCCCTCAAGTGATATGAACTAGAGATAATTGAGGCAACTCCCACAATTCCAACAATCAAGGAAAATATTATGAAATACATAGTTGTAGAGTTACCACCCAAATTTGCTTAATCCATGTCCCATAATAAAAAGAATTAGGTTAAAGATAAAAATAACCCAAAAGATCATAACTTCCCCCCCTCAAAAAAAATATAATTTCAAAGCATATTTGAAAAAAAAGGATTTTGCCTGAATGTATAAGGTGATTTTCCTCATTGATGAACTTGTTGAGTGCCTATTCAAGAAGGCCAAACACTATCACATACATTAAAAAGTTTAAAATCAGAAGCAATCTTCCGAAAG